>CAUYQV010127698.1:0-11682 GCA_963574575.1 Galagoides demidoff
GGTGGGTTTGAATCTAGCCTGGGCCTGCCAAACAAGAATGACAACTGCAACCAAAAAACAGCCAGGCATTGTGGTGAGCGCCTGTAGTCCCAGCTACTTGGGAGGCTGAGGCAAGAGAATTGTTTAAACCCAAGAGTTTGAGGTTGCTATGAGCTGTGATGTCATGGCACTCTACCAAGGGCTGCATAGTGAGATTCTGTCTCCATAATAATAAATAATAATAATAATAATAATAATAATAATAATGATAATATCAGATATATAGCTGTATGACCTAGGAAGACACTTAGACTCCCTTAGTCTCAACTGTATTAACTCAGAAATGGAGGTGATAATATTTGCTGCTCTGTCGACATGACAAAGCCCATGTGAAGTTCAAATAAGATTTTCTTTGTAAAAGTACATTGTAAATTTTGTAACACAACACAACATTTTTCTTATGATGATTAAAGGTAAGCCTATAAATATTTGTCCCCCAAACTCCCATTTCCATTCACTATTTTTTCTCTTCCTGCCTTACATAAGTAACACTAATGCTTATAGATCAAAGCGAGGACCAATAAAGGGAATCAAAAATGTTTGTGCTAGACTGTTTATCAAAGCTCAATTCACAATCGCCAACATGTGGAAACAACCTAAATCCCTACAACCCAGGAACGGGTTAACAAACTGTGGTATCTGTATACCAGTGAATACTATTCAGCCATTTAAGAAGATGTAGACTTTTTAAAGATCTTTTTAAGATGTGTTCCTTCCTTGAATTCTCTCCCTTAGAAGGTGCTGCTTTCACTCAAGTATATACAATGTTTATTCTGCATTCATATTTGATAAATCTCCTGACTCTATTTTTACCGGTTGCTTAGGGGATGTAGAATGTTATGCTCTGAAGTGTACCCTTGAATTGTGCACACCAGATGAGATCCAAACAATGAAGAGTATATTAATAAACATCTTACCACAAAAAAATGAGTAAGTGAGGTTATGGTTATGTTAATTAGTTTGATTTAAGCTTTTCACATTGTATATCAAAACATCACATTGTTCCCCATAAATGTATGCAGTTGTGTTTTGATAACAATTAAGTAAAAAAAAAGTGTGCTAATGTTTGGTCTGCGTTTTATGGAGAGCAAGGGTTAGAAGATGTGCCATGGAAGAGGTTATGTTACTAAATAATTATCTCACTCTTGGCCTTCCCTGGATCTCCTACCTCCAGAACACACTTATACTTCTTGGACCCACCCTGTATCTTTACAAGATGAAAAGGTTCCAAGTAAGAGAAGAGGGGTTCATCTGGACTAAACTTCCTAACTGGAAATGATGAGGTATCTGTCCCAAGTAGCCAGATAGGCATTGGCTCCATGCACACATTCACATCCCTGCTTCTGAACCTATTTTGAACCTCCTTGATGCTGTTTCATCTTATAGAATAAAACCTGTCTGCGCATATGTCTGGTTGCCCATTCTCTGTCTGCTGTCTACCTTTCAGGAAATTTCTGCACATTCTGGTTCATAGGTGGTTTACTCACACGTTTCTGTTACTAAATTTGTCTTTCTTTTTAATTTTTCCTGCATTTCATATTGGAAGGACAGATTGAAATATACACCTAATACACCAATTTAAAGCCATCATTTTCCATATGCCTTACTGAATTTAATATCAAAACTGTCTAGTCAATCACATGAACCAGCTAACTAGTAGAGGTTCTAAAACAACCTGCTTTCTTCACCTCTTAAATTAAGAAAATAATGCTTTTTTTCAGAAATATACATTCCGCAGTCTTTTGAAATCCATTTTTTCATCTTCATTTGTGGCGTATTCCCACATCTCTTCAAAGTTATTGCATTACAACTAGTTTCTCTCTTCCAATTTTGTTTATCCCACATCCACCTTTCTTATTTGTTCATCTATCATGGATATTATTGTGGGGTTTTTATTATTGATGAAGTCTCATTATTTTTGCTATAATTATCATAGACTTATGGTAATAAGGCAAGGATTCTAGTTCAGTAATAATCTTAACAAATGTACTCAGCCTATGTCTTCATTGGAATTTTATTTTCAAAATGAATACTTTATTTTCATTTACTAACATCTGAATATGTGATGCATAAGTTATATATCAAAACTTTTAATTATATCTATACTTCTGAAGAATTATGGTTATAGATGTATAAAAGTATGTTAAACATATTAGTGTAATATTGAAATGTGTTATCTTGAACAAGAAAATCTGTTAATTTCATATTCTTACAAATGTAATTTATGATATCTAAACATATATAGGGCAGCAAAAATAAACTTGACAATCTTTAAAAACAGTAGAAGAAAATAAGACTTTTTTCACTTGTTTTCAATTTTATCAGAATATAATCAATTTTAGAAAAATACGTTTATTAAAAGACAGATTGTTCTAGTGTTCCTGAAAAACCTATGATTCCCATTTGTCAGGGAGATTTTATTATTTTAGACTTGAATGTTTATAATCAAATGCTTACTTAAAACAAAATCAAAACGTAGAAAACAGAGCTATAGCAGGAATGTTTTCCAGCCATCCGTAGTATAAATAACCCCGTGGGACACACATTATTCTTGGTAAATTCTATTTAAATTAAAATTCCATTGAGCACCATAATATTTACAGTAGCTTCAGTGGAATTTGTTACTTTTTTGTTTATACTACATGAGAATTCTGTGTATATTCTATTTAAAGCTGCATATATTTCTTCACGTGACAAGAGCCAATGTATGTGTGTAGTTCCTTAGCTGTGTTTTTGCACCCTAATTACAAATAAGATTGACTACTTTGTAAATTACTTTAATAAAAATACAACAAAATATCTAAAAGTCATATTATTGTATAACAGTTAAATTTCTAAATGCTAGCATTAAAATAAAATTTTTAAAGAATGTGTTAAAAAATTTAGTCACTGAAGTACTTGATATAATCATCCTTATCTAGCGGAAATTTCATTTTGACAACAGAAACATCTAAAAACATTCTTAAAAGAACATTTTGGAAAATGAAGCCATAGTCATTTATTAGCTCCATGTTGTCTGTTGATATCATTTTATATACCGCTGTGCTGTTAATGAGTCTGAAGGTAAGAATTAAATTCAACTGAAAATATGTTTTTTAGTGCAAAGGCTGCTTACTTCAACTTAGAAAAATAATCAAAACTTTCTTCTGGAATAAATTTGTTCTTTTACATATAGATATAGCATCATCATTGTTATTCTTGGTCAATAGATCTTGACACTGATCTAAGACTACACTTTGCTTCTGATAAGTACAAGAAAAGGTGTTCAAATCATTAATCATCAGGGAAATGCAAATCCAAATCACCATGAGATATTATGCAACACTTGTTAAAATGGTGTTTATTAAAAAGCCAAAAGATGACAAATGTTGGTAATTGTGTGGATAAAAGTAAAATCTTCCACAGTATTGGTAACAATGAAGATTGGTACAGACATTATGGAAAACAATATGGAAATTTCTAGAAAAATTAAACACAGAACTATCATGTGACTCAGCAAACTCTCATTTGTATGTACACAAACGATATGAAATACCACCTTGTAAGTTATCTGCTGTCTGAAGGCCCATGTTCATTGAAACTGATGATAGTGAATTTGGAAGCAACTTAATTGTATGTTGATAGATGCATAGATGAAGAAGTGGTAGTGAATATGTATGTTCTCTGTGTGTGTGCGCGCATGTGTGTCTATACAGGGGAATATTATTCAGCTGTAAATAACTTAGGTTTAATTACACTGTGTGTACCAGGGCTTTTTTTTGTTTTGTTGTGTTTTTTAGTTAGTTTTCAGCATTACTTCACGTTCATTATGTTTTGTAAGGACCCAACATGCATTCTCTTGTATCTAGTCCCCTCCATAACAGCTGTAGTCTCCACTTAAGGATGAGGGAAGAGAGTGCTAAGAGGCTTAGCAACTTTTCCAGAATTGAACAGTTAAGCAATTTGGGGAAACTGGAATTTCATCTGTGCAGCATTTTTTTCTTCCAAAATCTTGGATGTACTAATAAATGAGACAGACGAATTCTCCAATGAAGTTAAAACTGAATCCCATAGCTCAGCACCTGGGAGTATTCCAGGGCTCCATCATGAAAGCCTTTATTGCATCCACTCTGGGATGAGTCCCTTGAAGCCAATTTAATCCCAGTTTGAGTAGGATGGAGCAGTAAGCAACCGCCATCCTTCTTGGGAGTTATTTTCCTTGATGTTACATTCATCAATGCCTTTTTCTTCTGAAGCTTATCAGTTTATTTTTTGCTTTTTAAAAATTGCAGAGGGTATATTTTCTTGTTTTAGTTCAAAGTATTAAGGGGGTACAAATGTTTTTGGTTACATGGATAGTTTTTGTGAAGCTCCAGTCACAGCTTTAAGTGTGCCCGTCACCCAAATAGTGTTCACTTATTAGGTAGGTTTTTGGCCCTTTCTTACACACACACCCCGCTTGATTTCCCCTGTTTTACATTCCTGTAAGAATGGAAAAATAAGTATCACATGTACTAGCTATTAAACTGTACTAGTTTTTTAAAGAGGAAACTTAAAACTTACTGAATTTTGATATAATTATTTCAAATTATAAACTTGTGCCTCTAGCACAGTGTTGATTCTATCCCACAATTTGTAATATATTTTGTGTTAAGTTTTATAACAAGTAATATTTAAAATACATATACAATTTTTTCTTATCTATATGATATGTGGTCTTTAATTTCCACATATCAAATCATATGTTTGGCAGTATTTTCATTTAATTTTTCTTGCAAAAGTCAATTTAGTATGAAAATTATAAAACCTGATGAAGTATTATACATTAGCTGCTTATTTATAGTTTATGTTCCTCTTTATTCTTTTGTGAAGATCTATGATTCCATGTGGTATAATTTGCCTTTGGTCTATAAAACGTTCTTTCACACCTAATTTATTTCTCATTTTTTAGTGCAAGTTTTTTAGTCAAAAAAAAAATCAGATATTTGTTTTTTTCCCCAAATACTTTTATTTCACTTTCATTTATGGAAAATATTTGCCCTTGAAATATATAATTATAGCTTGCTATTGTTTTGTTACTTTAAAGATGTTATGCCAACTGTCATCTCACCTCCTGTATCGTTTCTATTTAAAAAATCAGTAAAATTTTTGGTTATTTCTTATATGTAAATATATGTAAATTACACATTTGACAAAAACTGTCTGCCTTTAAATTCCCTCTTTATATTGATGGTCTATAACTTAGCTATGCTATGACCATTTCCCCCCCTTTTTTGTTTGTCCTGCTTGGATTTGTTGAGGTTGTTTTATAAATGAGCTACTATTATACTTTATAATTTCTTCTGCCACAATTTTTCTTTTTTTTTTTAAGACACTATACATATGGTAGACCTTTTCATATCTTCACACAAATTATTGATGCTATTGCAACTTTAAGTTTGTGTGAGTGTGTTCATATGTAAACCAGTTTAAAATACTCCCTCAACCCAGTTTTGAGACACTGGGCTGATGGATGGTCACTTTCTCTTTTGATCAGACAGTTAAGTTCCTATCCCCAATCACCTCCTTTATTTGATTGCCGTAGGCACCCAGGATAGAAAGTCTGACAATTAAGTTCACTAACTCATCCTAGAGAAAGTATTACATACTCATTGCTAAATATCACTCTGGTCTTTTTCAAAGTACTCCCCTTGGGAATCTCTGCACCTACGTCAATACCTGGTCCACCTTCAAATGGTTTGGGGACCATTTTTACACACACCTGTCTCATGCTAAGATTTCCCTTCCACTTTTGCCAAACTTAACAAGAAATTTAATGTTTGTTCATTGCTCTAGTTTCAGCACCAACATTTTTGAGAGGGCACACAAAAACATAGAACCACAATAATGAACACCACTCAGCAAAACACCACCACGTGTTGACATGTACATAGCTGGAAGACACTGACATACCAAGGTAATGAAACATTACCAAGTTGTTTGTACAGTGCTGCCAATGTACATGCTGGGTGGCAAGGTCAGGCACTTAATCTTCAGACCTGGTACACCTGGCTATGGGCCAGATGGCAAACTACCAGGGAAAACCCCTATCCTTTAGAGCTACTGAAATTATTCATATTAGCCAATTCAAAGCCTCTTTGCCCTACCAATCCTACTTCTACTAGTAATAATCCCAATGAGGGCTTTGGAACCCAGTTTTTCCTCTCTCCCACTACATCATGACAGTCCAAATATTTCCTCTGAATAGCTCTTGTGAGTGTGCTGTGTTTTACCTAGAGAACTTTAGTAACAACATTTAAGTATTTTTCTGTTTTAGTTTTCTTGATTTATGTCTGGCTTCACTGAACCTCTTTGAGAGCAATATGGTTAAAGTAGTGTTAGTATATAACCTAATTATGTTAAGATTATTTGTTAAAAAGTAATTTTAATTTCAACGTTCAAGGAACACTGAATTAAGAACTTGCCAATATTTAATTTAATTGAAAAATATTACATGACAATGACAAAACAAGTTTAAAGAATTATAATCGATAGATTCAGTAAAATTTAGTTCAAATATTAATACCTTTATATATCAACCTAAATTTTCTAGTTATTGTTTAATAGCCAGGAATTGTCCTTATCTTGTTCTATTGAATATATAAACTTTTGTATTTAATTTTCATTAGTAAAGTAAGCCCTTACATCTACTGCTTTGACATATGTTTCAAAAGATATTTGTGAGTATTGATTTTTCTTCATGAAAGTTCTAATTGCTTATTTCCTGCACCAGTTGATAAAATTGTGCATTGCTGATTTCTTGTTCCTTCTTTGTATTACTGGTCATGAATGTTTCTTAGATAAACTCAAGCATATCTTAAAATAAAAATCTATATTACACCACCTTTTTCTTGTATTTTTAAAGACGTAAACAAAATGACAACTTTTGTCTACTTCTTTGCACAGAAAAAATTTTTTTCTCTGTTTCTGCTATCTTCTTTATCTCACTTTTGGCCTGACTACTTTCATCTTATATTCATTGTGAAATCTACTTTTTTTTTTTTTGCAGTTTTTTTTTTTTTTTTGGCCAGGGCTGGGTTTGAACCTGCCACCTCCGGCATATGGGGCTGGTGCTCTACTCCTTTGAGCCACAGGCACCACCCGTGAAATCTACTTTTAAGATTACTACCTCATACAGACTAAAATAATTATTTGGGCTGAGTGTGGTGGCTCATGCCTGTAATTTTAACACTCTGGGAGGCTGAGGCAGATGAATTGCCTGAGTTCACAGGTTCAAGACCAACCTGAACAAGAATGAGACCCCCATCTCTACCTAAAAAATAGAAAAACTGAGGGAAAAGGATAACTTGAGCCCAAGAGTTGGAGGTTGCTATGAGCTATAATGTCATGGCACTCTTTAAAAAAAATGAATAATAATAAATATTATTACTGACTTTCAAAATACTACAATGACTTCAAATTCTAATTATGATTATTTTCTTTCTTGAGGCACCATTTATTTAATTCATTAAGGAAAGGAAATGATAAGTTGAAAAAACACTGTAGCTAAAGTATTTGTATCAGAAAGGCCTGGTTATATCCAAACATAAGGTGCATTATCTTCCATCTCTAATAAATGTTGTTAAACTTCCTTTTTGTTTAATAAACCCAATATACATATTTTTAATTCATGTAAGTTTAATTCTGTCATACTTTTCCATGTAAAATGCACTCCCTGGATAATATGTGCCTTTGTCTTTGGCCCAAATTTTCAGGTAAACTTCTCAGGAGAAAGTGGCTAGCTGTACCAGGAGATAAAGGAGGACTAATCCAACTCTGGAAAATGTGCCCATCACACCACCCTCCCACAGCTACCTACTGTGAAGGCAGCCCTTTCCCTCTCTCCTGAACCCTCTCCTCCCTACCACATCTGAGGCCTTGGCTGAGATGGCTGCACAAGTAACCCCATGCAGCCAGGCAGATCCCTGGTAGCTGCTTAGGGATCCGAGTCCCCTCTGCATGGCACACCTCACTAGACCTGTCACTGCTTCCTCCCTTTATCATGGCTCTGTTCCAAGGCCACCCTGGCCTGCTCCACTAGATCCCATCCTCCTGGGCCAGAAGCCCCTGAGTATCTGGTGCCCAGTGGGGAGGGCTATGGCCCTGGGAAGCCTGCTGGGGCTTCTGGGGCTTCACCACTCCTGGCTCCTCCTATCCATGTATAATGCACATCCTCATTTTACCATCAAATGTTTGGAGGGAGGAGTGATCACTATGGTATTTTATTTATTAAAAATTTTAATGTATGCTTGTATCACATCCTTAATTCATCTATTGGCTTTGTTCTCACCAAGAAATCTCACAAAATGATGATATTCTCATATACTAATATATTTTGTATATTTTTTGTATACTAATACATGTTGCATATTTTTTAAACTATAACATATATTTCAGAGACAAATTCTTTATCTGATTTACCCCTCAGTTTCACATTTGTGTTCCCAGCATTATCTTCCAAACTGTACTCTCCAGCAAACACTACAAACACAAGGATTATGGATAGAGTTTATCATAGAGTTTGTTTTTGAAACAGAAACTTTTGTAAGTTAAAGAGAGTATCACAACATTAAATATTGCTACAGAACAGCAGGAATTTGCAACCTAGGCAAACAAGACTGTGTGACAATCTTCCTAGTTATGAGACATCTTGTTTTTTGTCTATACTTTTTCTACATATCTTACTTACCATAAACTTTTCCTGACATTTAAATTTGCTTATTAATATAAAGAAATTTTTCAGATCTATTTTTCCCCAGAAATTTCAAACCACCTCAGGAAGCAGAGGAAGATTGAGAAGTTTAATACCTACTCTGAACTGCCAGAAGCCCAGCTATACATATTGTTGCTGTAGAACAAGAGCAGAATGGTTGTTGGGGGAGCAACTAACAATTACTGGTGAAATAGTATCCCATTAAACTTTGTTCCAACTGGAAATAAAAAGTTATGAAGTTTTGCGTTTTTTCTTGTTTCCCAACATTATGAAATGTCATGTCAACTTCCTGTTACCTGTCACAATTGACATATTTGATGACAATTTACTAGAAAATGTGCTGACACTGTAGATAGGGGTGTTGATTCATAATATATTTGTTTGGACTTACTCTTTTTATTGTAAAATACAAATTTATTACAGAATTACAAACATGCATTGGATTTTAAATTATTTCTTAAATATCATTTGAATATATCGTGTTTTTCTAAAGGAATTAAATAGAAAATGAAACTATTTACTTGATTTCATTTTAATAAAAAGTAGAGAAGTAGGAAAACAATTTCTGTGAACCACTGCTTTTCTAAAAATACATTATTTTGTACATGCTGCTCGTTCTTGTATGTAGACTACACATTTACGTATTAGATTAACTATTTTATTAACAAAGTCATTCATATTGTCAAAATGTATATATATATACATTTAAGCATATAGAATGATAAGAGAGATAATGATCAACCTATTAAAGGGATTCATTACATTTCATACAAAGAAAGAACAGAATATACAGGTATCATGTGTTATGGTCACAGATAACTAGTGTTAATACCAAGAAGTATTAACAAAGTAATTCTACTACTTAATTTTTAGTCAATGAGCTTTTTTTTTTCAGTTTTCCTTGAAGCAAACTAAATTATTAATAAAAGGAAGTTAGTTTAATTTGATTGAGGTTAGTTGTTAAATGAATGGATATTAAGAAAGAGTAAAAAAGAGAAAGAAATTCCCTTCTGGTCTCCTTTTATATTTTAAATATGGATTGCTAGTTCTGAGACAAAACAAGGAAAGGGGAGCTATTAAAGGGACAGATTTGTCATTTGCATCTTTCTAGAAAGATATATGTATTAGAACTAAAAAACCTGAAATGATTCAAATACATATATTTTTTAAGCTTTGATAAAATTTAAAAGGTTTTACATTATGGTTTTGATTATAATTTAATAATTAATGACTTATTTACCTCCTGGCAAAGACAACCACCATGAAGACTTGGATACAGTGAACTTTAAGAATCTCATGCAATGCAATTGCCAATGAACAACACGTGTTAAGAAATCATCTAGGAAATATGATATTCTACCTTAACATAGTACATATGTTTTTAAAAGTCTAATATTGTTTAAATATAACAAAAATATTTACAATTGTGTTTTAACACTCTTTAACATAAATTTGTAATACTGAATTCATAATTGAAAGGAATGCCAAATGAACATGCTGAATATTGTAAAACTTAATTACTGCAATGACTGAATTTTAAAATTGAAATCAACAAAAGAGAACATTGGGAAAAATTTGTAAAAACACCATTTGTATGAGAGGATATTATGAATTGTCAGAACTCATAAAGCCTGAGTTTGGTTTGTGAATGTTCATACATTTGCTTAAAGATATTATCTATTTAAAAATAGGTAGTATAGTTGCTAACCCAGTTATATTTACTCTGTAAACTTATAGTTATGTACTTGCAAATTTTTATATTCAAAGATTATAACACAGGTGGAAGCTGAAGTTTTTTATCTAGGCATAAAAGTAAATTTAACTTCAATGTGATCATATTTTTAAGATTAAAAAAATATAAATAGAAAACAAATAATTTGAGAGAAAACAAACAAAAATCCTATATTTCTATTTGAATTTCAAATATCATTTAAACTCACCATCTACTATTGTTAACACACCCATACATGAACATACACATTTATGACATATAATTTCTCTTTCTTCTATTAAAATATCTAGAAATAAAAATTAGTAGAATAAAATGATAGAATTAGTAACCCATCTTATGGCTCCTAAATAAATTGTATCACTAAAACCATTTTTTATGCAATAACTAATTCTAGAACTGGATCAGAAAATGTACAAAATGAGAATCGGATCTATTAACATAGCTGAGTAGAAAGCTTTAAAAGACTGCTAGCCAGGCAGGGGAAAATGGTTTTAAAGTTAGAGGTAGTAGTTAAAGTTAAATTAGTGGCTAAGGTGAGCTAATCTAAAGACATTACCATTTCAAAATGAGACAATTTGAGTTTCAGTAAGAAAAATATCTAACATGGATTATAAAACATTAAATAGCTTTAAATTCATGATTTCTTAATATATCAAAATAAATTTTAAAACATTAAAATATAGATCCTTATTGATCTCTGTAGAGGGGATGCTATGGAAGACATTCTCTGTTCTGAAAAGTGTTCAACAACTTTTTTAAAAATCAAATATTTAACATGTTTTCACAATAAGCCATACTGTGTAAAGTTAAATATTTGATGACATGAAATTTATCATTTTGGCTGATAACTAAGCAAGGAATTATTGAATAAGAAGTGCACAATTTCAATAACAGATAAAATAATGGATCTAAGGAATGATCACCACTGACCTAAAACTTCACAAAAAAAAAACTGTTATACATTAAAATAACAATAAGAAATACATATCATCACCTATTAATTTGAAAAACTGAAGCAGAATTTGATCAAATCTCTAGATATAACTTCCTGCTAATTAAGCCAAGAAAGGAAAGAGTATACTAGACAATATCATCAGAATACATTGAGTAAAATCGAGAATGTCCATGATTCTACCCTTTGCTCATTATGTACACACATTTTTTCGAAAAACAAATCATG
>CAUYQV010127700.1:0-12136 GCA_963574575.1 Galagoides demidoff
GCCATGGCATCACAGCTCATAGCAACCTCCAACTCCTGGGCTCAAGCGAGTCTCCTGCCTCTGCCTCCCAAGTAGCTGGGACCACAGGCGCCCGCCACAACGCCCGGCCATTTTTTGGTTGCAGCCATCATTGTTGTTTTGGCAGGCCCGGACTGGGAATTTGAACCCGCCACCTTAGGTGTATGTAGCTGGTGCCTTAGCTGATTGAGCCACAGGTGCCAAGCCATTCCACATGATTTAAGTGTTTATTCTCATTGAGAGTCAAACTTGGTATAAAATAAGTGACAAGTTTTGGTTTGGGTTTTGTACTGTACTATATTTACTCACATTTTTTTTTTCTTTTCTTTTTGAGACAGAGTCTCACTTTGTGGCCTGGGTAGAGTGCCGTGGCATCATAGCTCACAACAACCTCAAGTTCTTGGGCTCAAGAGATCCTCTTGCCTCAGCCTACCAAGTAGCTGAGGGACTACGGACACCCACCACGAGGCCTGGCTAGTTTTTCTATTTTTAGTTGAGATGGTGTCTCACTCTGGCTCTGGCTGGTCTCGACCTCTTGAGCTTAAGAGATCCACCTGCCTCAGCCTCCCAGAGTGCTAGGATTACAGGCGTGAGCCACCCACCATGCCTGGCCTTTTTGGTTTGCTCTTTATTTTCTCCAAGACATCTGCACCACCTTCTTTCCAGATTTCCCTCTGCTCTGGAGATCTATCAGCACTGCAGAGGAGCCGAGACATGGGCTGCCTCATTTGAATATTCATACTACCCCAACACCTCACCTGCACAGTGGCTATTCAAGCATGCTCCTTTCAACATCAGGACCTAAGTTCTACGGTCTCTTAATTTGGATCCACAGTCCAAGCCCCTCCTGACATTAAAGTCGAATTTTAAGGTTATATCTGCTATTGGACGTTGTTAAATCTGGGAAAAACAATAATCAGTGTTTCATGGACTGCTGACTATAGCAGGCACCATGCCTGGTGTCTCATCCCCATGCTAACCCTGTAGGGCAGCCCTCTTTATCCCTTTTTATAGTGTAGGAAACGGAGAATCAAAGGAGATTGGAGAGGCAGGCTTGGACTCTTTATGCACACTGTGTCACAAATAACAAGGACATTCTACACGGTACCTGTCTGTGCCTCCACGGAGAAGTAGGGCTGTCCTTCCAGGATGCTGTACACCAGCTTGGCGCTATTGCCATAGGTGGGGTCATCTGCATCTGAAGCTGTCACCTGGATTACTGACGTTCCTTAAGAATGGAATAAATTAATTAGCCACACCCCCTCAGCTTTTCAAATCATATTCTTGTTTACAAGGTGTCCTGCTAAAATTAATGTCCTGAAGATGACTCCACAATTCTACAACATGCTCCTCTCACTTCCCTGGAGTTGAGATTCCAGCAATTTCCCTTCCTTCTTTCCTTTTTAATTCCCATAGTTTAAACTTGGACTTTCTATATTTGCAGTACATACAGCTATGCTTGGTAGTTAAAAACATAAACATTATTGCAAAAACATTTTTAAATCCAGGTAATTGAAATGTTCAGTGTATCAAATAATTAAATAAAAATCTTCCCAAAGAGTATAATAAAGGCTAATTAATGATAAATTGCTTTTCCAGAAAAGACAGAGTGCAATCTTCCATCTGTAACACAGCAATAAATACATCATTTTATTGTTGCTTTGCACATAATAAAATTGCTGGTAATACTACATTTTAATTAATTTATGGCTATGAAGATTGTGCAGAATGTTGTTCCCCACTGGCATGAAAACTGCATCTTCCCACCTCTAACAGGTCTGATAGGCACGCCACAGAAACCATCAGTAGAGTTACAGTGACATGGAAGGGGACCCTTCACGGATCAGAACAAAGGGAAAACGGGGAATTGAAGAAAGTTGGGGTTTGGTTTTTCCTACTTCTGTAATAAGTATCCAGGGCATCTCATGTTGGGCTTCAGAGAGGGGAGAGAGGAGGTGAAAGAAGACAGGTATTTAGAGAATTTTTCTGTGCCAGACACTGGGGCAGCGTAGTTTGCCAGCATCCTTCTGCTGGCCATTTATTTCTATGTCCACTGCACTTGTGAGAAACTGAGCGTGAGAGGTATGAAGTTCTGCCAATCTACTTCACAAAGTTACTTATTGCTGGAATCAAGAGTCCAATGCTGATCCAGCAAGCACCAAAAACTCAAGTTCTTCCTGTGACATTTCCAGGTTAGGGACAAGGCTCTCCATGGGAGCAAAGGAGCCAGCTTATAGAGCCCCTGACCACTTCTTAATGTCCAGCACCATAAGTGATTTCCAAGTGATATAAAAGTGAATCTCACTTTTTTTCCTACTCTTCTACCATCCATAATTTCATAGAAATCACCTTCATTGACCTTTTCCCTCCTGTCAGGCACTATTCTAAACAATAGAGATTTATAAGGAAAAATCTTATAACCTACTTACAGCACTCTGCTAAAAGTGCTTTTCAACTCTGTGTATCTTACACCTATTTGATTTGACCCTCATCATAGTTTACATTATCCTTATTTTTATCAATGAAAAATGGACATTTAGAAAGGAGTAAGAAGTCATCTGGGTTTCTGTGGCTGGTCATGAGTCACAGAACTGACCGGCATAAAGACCATCCTTTGACATCCCATCAAAGAAGGTGTGGGAGTTATCCCTAAACATCCACGAGCTCCCAAAGGTGAGAGCAATGAATATTCCCTGGATTATTCTTTCTGATGACTTGCCTTTCCACCCTGCATCCCCCCCACCCCAGTTCCTGACACTGCCGTCTCTTATACGTGGATTTATTTGCTATCTGCTATTTCTCACTGGAATCCACATGTGAATACCCAGAGACTACAGGAATGAGCAGGAGAAAGGGGGGGAGATGAAGGTGGGAAAGCCTCAGTCTGGCTCTCATAAAGCATGAAAAGAACTTGACTTTGGCTGGAGGTGGAGCAGCACACTATTCTCTGGCATAAAAGGCCCTACATGAGCACATGGGAAGGGGCTTAGAGTTCTAGGGTCACATCTAATTTTCTGGAGTAGGTTGGTTCCCATACTTGGGCCTTGGTTTTTTTCATCTGTAAAATAGGTCACCTGTCCCTGATGAACTTTCAATTCATTTGAGCTCTAAATTTCTTCTAACCAGACTCACTCCCTGGTCTGGACAGTTCTGCACACCATCTGAAAGATAAAACTTCCTTAATATGAGGAATTTTTCTCAAAAGACCATCCCTGTGTGTGTTCTATAAAGCCAAAGAGAACTATTGCCAGAAGAAGTTGGCTGGTTGAAGACATCCTTCAGAAGGTTATCTTTTAGCAATGCAATGTGTCTTTAAGTATGTCGAAAAGATATACCTACTTCTGAGTTAATAGATAGTGACGCGATGTTGTGATTGAGTGTGTATTCTGAATTCACTTACTAGTTCAGATGGCCCTGCCTAAATCAGTAAACCTGTTTCTGGCTTTAGTTTCCCATCTGTAAAATATGACACATTGAAATTACCGCACTGCAAAGATTAATCATTGCAAAATTAAATAAAATAGTGCATACAAGTCATCAATTATCATGATGCCCATATGCAACAAATATTACCACGGTTATTACTAATGGAACATCACTGTGCCCTAGGGTCTGGACAACTATTATCTCTGATCTTACGAGACCCAATATTGTCATTCCCATTTTGCAGAGGAGAAAACCAAGGCTAGGAGAGTGGATGTAAGTGACCCCAATTCACGCTGCTGATAAGGATCAAGGCCACAATTGCCCAGATTAAACCATGTTCTTCTACTCTCTCTCATATTTTATAAACTTAGATTTAAAAACCTTAAGTCCATTTTGAATCCTTGAACTTTAGCTACACAAATGAATTTTATTTTTTAATTTTCCATAGAAGATTAAAATTTAAGTTCAACACCTTGATTTGGGAGGATGGGCAAAAGGGCATCAGCCCACCCATGGCATGAACACCAGACCGGGAAGTAGAGCCGTCTCCCTCCCTCTACTCACCCACGTTGGACCTCTCGGGCACGTTGGCATGGTAGGTCTCGTGCAGGAACTCTGGAGGGTTGTCATTAATGTCCTGGACCTTGACGATGAATTCTGACGGCGGCTCCAGGGGCCGATTGGTGTCCCTGTCCACCGCCTGAGCCATCAGCGTGTACTGGGCCCTTTCCTCTCGATCCAGCGTCTTGGTGGCGTGAATATTCCCTGATTTGTCATCAATCACAAAAATGGTTCCAGCTCCTTCACCTGAGAGAATGTATTTAATGTTCCCATCACCAGAGTCAATATCCGAATGAAGCTAGGAAAAGAGAAATGGAGACTTGTAATTCCATGAGGGATGCAGTGGGGGCAGAGAGCCTCGTATCAGCTGGCTACAGCAAAACCCTTCACACACACACACACACACACGCGCGCGCATCACGAGCGGGAGATCTGCTCACCCACATTTTACAAATGAAGAACTGGAACCCTAGAGAAGGTCATCGCCTTGGCCAAGGTCGCACATCTGGGGAATAGTGGAACCAGACTTCAAAAACATATATATATTTTTAATTATCAGATTTACGCTCTTCCTCCACCTCTCTTCCTGTGCACGCATACATGTAAGATATATGCACATCTATCTGTTTTTAGTTTGATAGAAATTTATGCACATTTTAGAAATGTAACTAAGCGTTTATGCAATAAGGAAGTTTCCCTCTCAACTCTGACAGCTACTCGTTCATTTTCTCTGCTCAGGCCATCCTCATTACCCATTTCTCTGAGTCCTCTAAGTCTGATATTCTCTCCTGTGTATATGCCAGGGTATCTATACAGATACACACACGCCTCACTGTATTTTACACAGTGCCAAAGAGCACACATCATTTGTCACCTGGCCATTTCCCGACAACACCACATCAGGTGGCCATCCACATCTGCCCTGACAGATCTCCCCCATCTACTAAGGGATACTAGTATCATTTTTTTTTTTTTAGTAGCTCTCTTCCAGGGGACACTTAGGTTGTTTCTACACTCTTTTTTTTTTTTTTTTTTGCTGCAAATAATTTAATTGGTCAGACCTTCCCTGAAGACCTGGTGTGTGGCATGCAAGGTGAGAGAATCTGAGGATGCAGTCTGTCTGGGAGAAATGCCCCTTCTAAACAATAAAGGATGGAGTGGATGGGACGGATTGATGTATATGCACTTCCTCAGACCCTATAAAGAGCCTTTAATATCCCCGAGTTTTTCACTTCTTTGGCAAAGCCTGAAGATTAAATGATACTCACTTAAATATTACACATGTGTCAGGCCCAAGAAATCATCTGGGTCTCTTCACTAGGGATCTCTGCTTTTCAGCCCTGGGATTGCTCTGTTTCCTAACATCCAACTCCCTTAAAGACCGCACCTAATTTTTCTGTAGCAATAGACTCCTCACCCTCCCTGTTGCTCAACCTCAGTTTCTGGAGTTGTCTTCTTAATTTAAGCTCCACGGTCCTCACTACATCCCTTCTGGGAAATGGTAAGCATTATTTTCACTGTCCTCACAGGCTTCAAGAGTAGCCAAGAGAAGAAAAAGCCCTTGGTCCTACTCACTACGCATGAAAATGCACTGTAAATTATAAAGAGCTTTATTCAAATGGCCTTTAAGAGAATAGCAATAATAATTATTATTAATGTAATTTTCTATCAATAATATCATTAATATTTATCACTGATGGCATTTTAATAATATTGCTAGTTTAATTTTAATTATCACTACGAAGGTGAAGCCTAGAGAGTTTACCCCATGTCGCAAGGCAAGACTGAATATAATGCTTTTTAAAATTGTATACTGGGCTTGGCACCTGTGGCTCAATCGGCTAAGGCGCCAGCCACGTACACCTAAGGTGGCAGGTTCGAATCCCCAGCCCGGGCCCGCCAAACAACGATGATGGCTGCAACCAAAAAATGGCCGGGCATTGTGGCGGGTGCCTGTGGTCCCAGCTACTTGGGAGGCGGAGGCAGGAGACTCACTTGAGCCCAGGAGTTGGAGGTTGCTATGAGCTGTGATGCCATGGCACTCTACCCATGGGGATAGCTTGAGGCTCCGTCTCCAAAAAAAAAAAAATTATATTTAAAAAAAGTCAATCTCCTAAATCAATCACCCTAAACTACTCAAGATTATTCACTTTTAGGTTAAAGCTGAAGGTAAAAAACAAAAATGGAAGACATGAGGTGAAGGTCACATGGATCCAGCCAGACCAGCGGTGTCGTGTAGGCCCCAGCCTGACTGACTCCATCTCACTACATGTGCTCTCAGATGCTCCACATGGGTGGAGAAAAGATTTTCTCTAGACAAAGTCTAGGATATAAAAGTTTAAGCTTTATTTTATCTTCTCAGAGAGAAAGAGGAAGTAAGAGAGTGAAAGAGAGCAGGGAGACCGTGTGGCATCCCAAAGAGGGGAAGAAGAACGCCTACCACTGAGGCCAAGTTAGCTGGTTTTAAGGGGGGCAAAGAGGGGAAAAAAAGTAACTACAAGGGTAAGGTGACCAGATTTTAACATTGGTAAAGCGGGACACGATTGACAGGGCGGGGCGGGGCCTGACAACAATGCAAACTTTGATAAGCAGTTCTCAATAATCACTTCTCAAGAATTATTTGTTATTATTACAGTTTAACATTATAAAATTAACAAAAATAATACAAAGCTCATATCCTGGCAAAATAGCCACATGGCAGCCGAAAACCGTATATTCCCTTACTGTTCTCCCGCCCGTTCGTGCATTCTTTCCAAAAATGGGGACTTTTTAAAAACGCTGCAGGACGTGGGGCAAATTGTTAAAAATCGGGACTGTCCCGCCAAAAGCGGGATGTCTGGCCACCCTATACAAGGGAGGATATCCAGAGAAACATAAGATCTAAAAAACAAAAATCTTCTCAGGGGAGCCCAAGGACACACCTGCAAAGTCCTCCTTGTGGTGACTCAGCTCTTAGGAATTTGTAGAAACAACTTCCTGGGACATGGAAACTAACGCTTGCTTCTGCTTCTGTAAAAGCCCACGCCAGCCTTCTCCAGCTTGATTCAAACTGACCAGTGGGAAGGGCACCTGTGGACAAAGAACCCTTGCCTGGAGATAAAAGGGAAAGGACAGAGCCAGCCGGGGAGCTGGGCCATCTTTGGCCTTTAGTCCGCTGTGGCTCTACTGGCTGAAATAAAGCCCTTCCTCCACATCTTGGTGTTCAGGTGATTCTCTCTCTTGCAACAACTATCGCCCAATTCACAAGGCACTGTGAATCTGTAGCATCTGCTCCTCTATCTTCTGAGGGCTGGATGATCAGCAGCTGTCTTGCTGTTGGCAACAGACTTTTCACAGGTGTTTCTCATCCTGTCATTGATTCTGCCCTGAAATGTGATTTTGAGATATGATTTCTGGCAGGGTCTGAGGCCAGACGCTCACACTCCATAGCTAGTTCAGGGAAGACTCAAGAACCCTTGAGGCTATAAAACAAATTCTAAAAGACACGGAGCTGGTGTATAAAGAGAATTTACATTTCCTTTTGGTCTGCTCTTTTCAGTGGTTTGTGAAAAGAGAACTCCACAGGGTGCCTGCTAGCAAGAGAAAGAGAAAGATCAGAAAGAAGCTGAGGCTCCTGATTGATTTCAGCCCTGACTGAAAAATGAGTTAGTCATTTCAGCATAAAGACCAACCATCCTCACACCAACCACCACTGCTCTCTGAGGGTGGATGAGGCCAACAGCGTCTTCTAAATAGCTCCTTGTCCCTTTTTGTTCTTGACACCCTCCTCTACTGATTCCTCAAAGCAACACCAGCTACAAAAATTTTTGGGATCCAGTGCAAAATGAAAAATGCAGGCCTCCTTTGTCAAAAGCATTAAGAATTTCAAGATAGTAGTAGCAAAGCATTGGACCAAGAGCCCTTCTAAGAGACTGTACAGGTCACAGGCCCATGAAGCGCAGCCTTCCCCAAAGCCCTGTCCCTTCTCCTGCCTGCCCAGAGCTCCCCACCATCCTGGTGGTCCTTGCTGCCTGGGCCAGGGTCCCCTGTGCATTTTGTCAGGTGTCCTCCAGGCTCTACACTGACAGTGTTGCAGGAAGATGAGGCCCACCGGAGAGAAAGAGCACCCAAACACCACATTTATTCACCAGTCGGTCTTTCCCTTTTTATCAACAGTCAAAAAGTTCCACCCCACAGGTACCCCTCTCATTGGCCAGTATGAAATCAAGCCAGAGATGCCATTCCAGCCCCTACAGAACTACAAGATTTCACAGAACTTGGAAATTTCCAAGTTCCAGGAAGTTAAGTTCACAAATTCCCAAGGGCTGAGTCACCATGGAGAGGACCTTGCAGGTGTATCCTTGTGGTCTCCTTGAGAAGACCTGTCCTCCTGGACCACACCCTTCTCCGGTATCCTCTCTCAACAGCTCAGGAGGAGAACCAGGAGTGCCGGTCCAGTGGGCATGGCCGAAAGAGGAGCTTGGCTTGAGGAGCTGGCGCGATGTGCCCGTGGAGGGGCTCAGGCTGGTGCTCTGGGGCTCACCACCCAAGCTGTGCTCAAGAGTTGCAGGATATACAGACACTTACACCAACAATACAGAGGAAAGAACCTGTAATTGCTGGCGAGAACTCAGATGCCTCAAGGCGTGAAATGCTGAGTTCTCAGGAACAGTTTTTTCCCAGGCGCCTTTATATCTTTTTTTTTTTTTTTCCTTCAGTTCAATATCAGCTACATAGTTACGGCTACAGATGTTAGAAACCAGGGTATTGTTGTTAGTTATAGAGTCTTTTCTCTTTTGCTTTTCAAGGTTATTTCAGCTCAGTGTAAAGTCCGTTCTTATCTTTAGAGAAGGAGTTCCCTGGATCACTAAGAAGTATAAGATTTATTTCTCCTTCCTCACAAGAAATTAGCCTGGGGAGGATGGAGCGCCCATCGGCTCCTGAAAATACTGCACAGGGCACCCTCAGAGTGAGGGGGTGGGTCAGCCAGTAAGCACGGTGAGCCCCACCAGTCTGCTGGTGCTGCCAAAGAGGAGATGTGGTCTGGTGAGAGGAGCAGGGAATCAGTGGGAGGCACAAACCTGTAACAGATGATTACAACAAAGCAGGAAAGGACTGACGTTGTGTGCATGGGAGGGGGCTCTGATTCACCACCCCCCATCCTGCCCTGAGCCTGGGGGCCGCCCAGCAGATGGTATATGGTGGGACTTCCTGGCCTCCATAAATGTAAGAGCCAATTCCCATAGTAAATCTCCCCATATTTGCTCTTGGTTCTGTTTCTCCGGAGAACTCTGATATCCTATTTTTTTCGGATCCTGCACTGCCTTGGGCTGTGCCGATAGAGCTTTCTGGCTGGTGGGACTACAAGGGAACTTCCCCCTCCCCTTCTTATTCTTCCATGAAAGTTACACCTCCGGGTTTCCTCTAAGGAAGTTCTTATTACAAAAATAGTCACAACTAAAAGACAAAAAAATTAAAAAGGGAAATAAATAATGGGCTCAAATGGTCATTTAAGGGAGTATTTATCATCAATTAGGGATCAGGCTGGCGTCTGGCAGGTGGGTGGGCATTCTTTCTTGCAGGTGACACAGCGCGGAGGGAGACCAGTCGTGGTTCCTGCTGTGTGGAGCTTCCCGCCCTTTGACAATCAAATGATCTGACAGATGAAGATGCAGTGAGTGTGCCACGTACGCAGGGGCCCGACCTGGCGACCTGGCGTGGGGCCCGCAGTGGGCAGGGTCTGACCCCGTGCAGGAACCTCCTTTAGCTATGCACTAGACCAGCTAATGACGAGACGAATTTATAGTTCAAAATTCGACTCTAGAAAAAAGGTGATAAATGTCTCTTTCCCAAAACTAACTCCTGGGAAGATAAGGAAGGTGTGCACACAGGCAACAGTGTTAGGCTAAAAGTTCATAGGAACAACTGCACCATCCAAAGTTAACTGACCAAGAACACAGACATACCGCAACCTCTGACCCTGCCTGATGCCCAGATGTTTGCAGGTCACCTGTTATTTCTTGCAATCTCCCTTCGCTGCCCCCATCCTCAGCAGAAAAAGGAGCCTGAAGTTCATACTAACTTAGGGTGGCTCTTTAGGGCTCTTTAGGACACCAGCCCACCATCTGCTCAGTTTGCTGGCTCCCCAACTAACAGGCACTTTCCTTGCCCGTTGTCTCCGACTTACTGGCTGCCCTGCAGTAAGCAGTAGGAACTCGGCCTTGGTTATAATCTGGGAGGAAGGGAGGGAGGAGGAAACACACAAATCCCAACTGAAGACAGAACAATGTTCGCAGTTGTCAGTCCGGGTGGTGGTTGCGTGGGCTGCATAATTCTCTGTGTTCTTCTATGTATCTGAAATTTTTCATCAAGTTTTTTGTAAGTGTACGTGAGGTGATGAAGTGACAATGCAGGAGTGGGTAGCTCTTCCCAGGAGCTTGTCCTGAAAGGGGACAGAGAAATGGGGCTAGGAAGGGGGGGGGGAGCTGGAGGTTGAATTGTTTTTGTTTTGTTTTAACGTGTTTGTTTTTAATCTGAGGGAGCAAAGGGCAAGAGACTAACGCAGTGGGAGAAGTCTGAGAGAAAGGCTTTCTCTGCTGGAAGAGTGACAAAGTGAGGAACCAGGGTCAGTGCTCAAAGTCGGTGGCACGCTTTGACAAGTGTCTTGCCATCCTAACAATTCTTTTAAAATAGTGTTTCTCAACAGTGGAAATCCGAAGGAGCCACTCTATTGCAATGACTATCTTTGGCAGTTAGTGGCAAGGCCAGAGCAATGGTCCTAGACAGTCCCCTACCCCCAACACGAATCTGGCTGCTTCCCGCTACATTCCAAAGGTGCTGGAGGACACTGGTGTGGGTGCAAAGCTTGCAGGCCAATTATTGGTGCCTAGAACCCCACTGTATTTCCCACGTAAAGTGCCTTTTGTGCCTATTGAAGATCCCCTGAATGATACTTGCTCCGAATCTGTTTAAAGGCATCTCCAGGCTTGTCTGGCATGTGTTTGAGAGACAGCTATGGAAGTTGACGGGTGCGAGCCAACCTCACCAGTGGTGCTGTCCTCAGTTCTATGGCTCTGTCCCCATGAACGATGCTTAGAGAAGTCCCCAAGAAACCAAGAGCCATCATCCCTTGCTTTGCACAGCAGTTGTGTTCCTGGAAAACCCAATGAGATTAAAAATCTGAAGAATTCAGCTGATCACAGCTGCTCATACCTGTTATCCTAGCGCTCTGGGAGGCCGAGGTGGGAGCATCGCTTGAGCCCAGGAGTTGGACCAGGTTGCTGTGAGCTGTGATGCCATGGCACTCTACCCAGGGGGATAGCTTGAGACTCTGCCCCCCCCCCAAAAAAAGGATAAACCTCTAATGCTCAAAGTTAAAAAGAACGTGTGGAGTTTATGACAGCAAATTTAAGAGAGCATATAAAATCTTCCAATTAAATTAGCATTCAATTAAACTACCAATTGGGGAGATAAAAAAATTAATTCCATTTGAAAAACAAAAAGGAAAAACACTAAAATCCTTTCCTACTCTGTGACAAAGGAATCAATTTGACGTTTTAAATCAAGTTCTCTATAAAACTAAATTGATAGCATTATTTAAGCTAGTCATGTTAATTAATCTTTTAAAATGGTGGGTTATTATAACTTTAGAATGTTACACAGATTTAAAAATCTATTGCAATATTTATTTCTGAACATTTTAATAATATATTTTAATAAAACTAATCAGTTCCCTCTGGGAAATAGAAGTTCTTGATATTTATTATGAATTCATTAAAACTTAATTTTTACCAAGTGCTAACATATTCCAAATAATAATATAATGTAATTATTTTTAGTTCAGTGTTTTATAATTATTATGAAGATTGCTATTTTTAGTCCATAATCTTCAAATTATATATGTTTTGAGATTAGACAATTTTCCTACTAGTCACAGATGCCAAGAATAGTTTTCATTTTAGGAATAAAGCATGTGAAACATTTAGTGTCTGACTATTTTATCTACAATAAGACATTACTACATAATTAAATGCTCTGAGTTTTTAAAAATGTACTCCAGCCACTCATTCTTTCCTTCCATTTCACTGTGTCTCACTTTCATTTGAATTTAAAGTAAATTCCATCAAAGTAATTATTTCTCATTTGACTTAAC
>CAUYQV010127701.1:0-51837 GCA_963574575.1 Galagoides demidoff
AGGGGCTGACTGTAGAGGAGGACGGAGTCAGGGTTAACCAGGGGCTGACTGTAGAGGAGGATGGAGTCAGGGTTAACAAGGGGCTGACTGTAGAGGAGGACGCTGGGACAAATCCCAGATGGACGCACCTGATCGTCACAGGCCACATGGAGCTGTCCTGCTAACTGCAGGGTTAGTCAGTCTCTCATTAACAGCAAACGTCCTATTTTGTCACTCATCCCATTGGTTAACATTTTCTTCCCTCTGTTTCTTCTTCAACTCATCACCTTTTCAATCCCGTGAGACTACCTAGTAACATTTCTGACCAAATTATTTTGTATGTGTTCAATTTGGGCCTCAGCCACGGTTGCCACATACGATTTATTGTGATGAGATAGAGTATCAAAATATAAGAAAAAAATCATTGCAAAAAAGAATAGAAATGATAAGAAGGAAATACAAATAAGCATCTGTAGGTGTGATATAATCCAATTTAGGAAAATGAATATAAATATATATTTAAATACATAAAATAAATATTAAAATATTTAAAATCACACTGTACCCCATGATTGCATTAATGTACATAGTTAGACTACAAGAAATTTAAAAAAATCTTTCAAAAAAATATTTAAAATCGATCTTGAATATATTATAAATAAATCTGTATTTATAAAAATAAATATAAGTGTATACACATATAATGGTCAGTGTTAAAACTGATTACCATATGATGATACAGAGCCAGAATACATTTCCTTTCATGCTTGTATATATTTTTGGAACATTTTTTACAGTGAGCACCTATCATTTATGTAATCAGAAGAAAATGATTATTTGTATCGGGAAAGTATAAAACCTTTTAAATTAATAGTGTTCATTCAGTTTAATATTTTTAGTATTTAAGTTTGAGCTATCTTCGGCAATGGTTTTCCCGAGCTGTGATTATTTTATTATTATAGATCACGCTGTAAAATGTAGGTATACTATATATTGGCTCCTGTGATTTATATTTTTAAAAAATCACTCAATTAAAAATTTTGCTGGTTGTTGTCATACATTTGAAATGTCATTTGACAAGTAGACAATTTATTTTGCTGAATACGGTCTTGCTCTCTAAAAACTTCCTTTTGTGAGAAGAGTAGGGAAGGAGTAAAGTCACGCCTCACAGAGGAACTATCTCTTGCCTGGCGTCTGTGATGCTTCAGAATCTAGTCCAGATACTTGTGTATCAAATGTTTATAGTCTGGAAGTAATCTCTTTTTTCCCATGCTCATTTTAGACCTCTAATTAAAAAGAAAACTCAGGCTTTTCTTAAATGCTTCATACCTCTGCGTCATTTGTCAAATTAGTGAAATGCCTATTTCATGAACATGACTTATGTCAGTTATAATATAGATTTTTTCATTTATTTAGTCCTCATTCTATTTGAAGTACAATGTTTTGCTATCAATACAAAATGGGCAGCTTACTTGTCTCCAAAATACACAATCTTTTGTTGTAACAGGAAAGTCTACCATTCAAGAAATGCCCTTAATTCCTTCTTCAGTTACAGTATTTTAAAATAATTAAACTAGAAAGAACCCTAAGAAAATGAAGCCCAGGGTGGCACCTGTGGCTCAAAAGGTTAGGGCGCCGGCCCAGTATGCTGGAGGTGGCGGGTTCCAACCCAGCCCCATCCCCCCCCAAAAAAAAACTGCAATAAAAAGAAACTGAAGCCTGTATGTTCAGTGTTGAGTTGTCCAAGTTCATATACTTAGTCCTGGAAAAGACCTAGAATACAGAACTCCTACAACCAGGAGAATAACTATCCCCCCCTCTCCACCCAGCTTCTTAGGGACTGGGAATTGAGTATTAATTCTGTCCATAAAAAAATAAATCAATGTGTGTGTTCTCTCCCCAAATCATAAAATACACATACAATAAGCTTTTTCAAACGGAGTCTTTACAACTTTGTCTTTCTCCTTCCTGCAGATTTGGTAAATTCTATGTGATATAATTCTGCTATTTGCTTCTGTTGAACCAACTCAAAATCAAAATGTAAATATGGCTTCGAAAAAGAGTACATTTTCATTGTAGGTCACAGAGTGATCACAGTGTGAAAATGGCCACTGAGAAAACTAAAGGCATAACAGGACGGTCAGCCTCCTGGCTTTTGTGATAATGAGAACGTAGACATGTTTGCTGTTAACTGTCCAGACTGATCTTGATGTCAAAGGGCCATCACCCCTGTAGGCGGGATTTGTAGCCATTGACATCACATTCCAAGCTCTAAAAATTCACCTTTGTCACTGCTCAAAACTCATTGCAATCAAATTAATTTCTAGTGAACTGTTGGAAGCAGTGAAGTTCCCAGGGGTTTCTGGGAAAAAAAAAAAAGAAGACTAAAAAATAAATCAATTTTGACTCACTGGTCTTCCACTTCAAGAATCTTCCTCTCCGTAGCCCCATAGCATCCCCACCTTTCATTTCACAAGCCTTTTACTGTCTATGGTCCATTCTCTTCCTGTTACCAAAAAAAAAAAAAAAATCAAGAAGCATAGCTTAGATACCGAACAACGGATCTCTGTAAAAATCTATAGTTTCCTTCAACTTCCTGTGAACTGTTAAATGTAGAGTGTGGATTATTCAAAATACTCAGTTTGGGGAGGGAAAAAGCCATTTAGCAAACCCCGTTTACTCATGAAAAGTAATTGTGGTCAGACATATTTAGCTTGCATTACTGGCATTCATCTTGAAGTTCTGTAAATATTTATAGTGAATTTCAATGCATGTAAATACTGTATACCGTTTCAGAGACTTAATGGGATCCATTTATAGGACATGGAAGAAAATGGACTTAGCTGCCACAGTTTAAGAAACTGAAGTTATTTTTCATTTATTTTCAAATGTGTATGTTTCAGAATAGCGAGGTCCAGGTGGAAAGAGAGTGTGTGTGTCTCTGTGCAGAATGCAGCTTAGATGCTCAGGTTTAGATGCAGATGTCTGAGTGGGATACAGAACTGGAAACTTGGTACCTGGGGTGAGACAACTCTGCTGTCCTTGGCATTTTAAAAGGAAAATTAGAGGGGGGGGAAGCATTATTGAATTGTGGGACTGTAACCCACAATTCAGTTGTCCTATATTTTACTTCATTTTGCCTGTACTAAGCAGCCCTGAAGATAATATTCATACACACGCATACACAATCACCACACAAGTATAAAAATGTGCATATTCATTCTTGAACAAACTATGATGAATCTTTTGATCAGTGATTGGAGAAATATTTTAGTTGGAGAATCCATTAAGTGAGTAAAAATAAAATATATTTGTTTGAACCTTGGACAACATTTTAGTGTGCGTTTTGTGGTCAGAGTATTCTCAATACGCACCTTTCACTAGTAGAAAAGGAGACAGCAAGTAAGTAATTGGAGAAAATGTATAACAACTAGGATGATCAAGATTGAGGAACTTACCTAGTGTGGCAGTGTTTTATTTAATATAGGACTTTTTAGCCAACAGTGTGCCTTTTTTTTTTTTTTTACAATTTATTGCTCAATTCTCATGAGAATATCAGCAATTAGTATCATTAAACACAACTTATATATGAGAAAAGGGACACTTAAACTGATCAATTTTTGAAGCTCACACACCTCAAAAAAATAGTAATATTTTAAGTCCGTGCTTGTCCATTTCTTACCGACTTCTTGATACACAAAACTATTTCAAAGGAAGAGTAACACACCCAAGCGTAAACGCTAACTTTTGTTTAGGATGAAGCAGAGGTTGTACAACAAAAATTTTTGTTGAAAAAATTCTGCCAAGCAGGTAGTAATGCCAGTTGCCTATCTACAACATACACAGAAAACCTGCCATCAGGTGGCACAAAACTCTTGGGAAAACTAATAAACTTATAATCTGTAACAATGATGTAACAAGGGCTACATTAACCTGGCAAATAATACATGTAAATATAGGGAAAAAGGATAACAACTCAGCTGGTGACTGCAGAAATTGGGATGGTGAGGCATGAAGATTTGCCAGACAATCCATACAATTTTAGATTAAGAAAGAGGAATCTATAGCATTAATATGATCATTAATTTGATTACTTAAATAAGCCATTTATAAATAAACTAATCAGTCACTTTGTAAAGTACACAATTTGAATTTTAATATCAGGCATCTAGAACCTTTATCACATTTTTTTTTCAATAGAATCAAAACATTTCTTTGTCCAACTGAATTCAAGTTAGCCCTACAAAGCTTCTAGTATGTATTTTTTTCATATTCGAAAGTTCTATTCTTGCAGGTTTGGTTTATTTATGCATGCACACTTGTCTCTGTGTGTAGATGCCGTGAAAAAAGCTATTCATGTTCTTCCTAATTTACTCTAAATGTCGTTTCAATACCTATCGTTCTCCATTAACAAATACATGGCCCTCATTTTCACAGTGGGCAGAGTGCATATTTTATAGGTTATGACCTAAAACTCCGTGGAAACCTTTCATCTTTAAGTATGTGGGTCCCCCATGTCTAAAAAAGGCAAGGCTAGATTTAAATGGTTTGCCAGCAAGGAAGGGGGCTCCAGCGGGCGCCGTGGGTGGCGGCTTCCATGTTACAACACACACAGAGCGGGCTTTGCTCCCGTCCATGGCTCCAGACATCCAAAACACTGCACTTTCCCCGTCTATCCTGTTGTGCCACGTTAACACTGAGAGCCACTATTTATTTTAAAAAGTTGATAATGACCGAAGTCCTGGGGAGTGCTTTCTGTGATAAATATCCTTGAAATATGCCATTTCCCCACTTGCCATTTTTGCCTTCACGATATTACATAACAGGCAGCATATTCTAGGGCAAAGAAAATGGCTAGGTGTTTGTAATATATGTCAGTCACTGTTCCCATTCCCATTACGGTGTGGAATGTTTCATTTCTAAACTCTAAGTGCTTAATGACTACTGGTTATTTTCTCTTCTCTACAAACATTACCTGTTTGAACGGCAGTTCGTGGACGTCTGCCCATATAATACACAGTAATAGATGAATCCCCTCCGGGTAGGCTCTGGTTCTTGGTTGAACAGACAATTTCCAAGTTACTTTTCCACTTAATGATACTATGATTTTATTTGGATACCCGGGTTGCCAAATTTGGGCTCACAAAGTTTTCAGACTGCAGTTACTTTTCGATGATGGTGCCTTATGCAAGGCATGCCCTCTCTCAATCTGGACCCCCAGCCTCGCCATAAAAATGGCCTCAGAGTTACCGTTTGAAGAACAATTTGTTGAAATACTACATTAATTGAAATAACATTATCCTTCAGGAAAGAGGTCTTTTGAAAAAGGGCAAAGGAAAATTAAGAACAGTAGGACCAGGGAAGTATTTCTACCTAATGTCAAGGCTTCCCTCGAATCTGCGGGTCTTATAATTTAGGAAGCTATGCACACATATCTCTTTTTACAACATAAATATGTGCTAACATGTTGTGAGTAAATCACCACTTCAATGTCAGTAATTCTGAGTGGAGAAAAAATAATCTCTAATTTCAGCAATTCCATGGTTGCTCCTTCTGTGGGGGAGAGAATTGTTTTACGTTAATAGCTTATGTCAAAGTCATTATTTTAAATTTCAAGTTTTCCTTCCATGAAATTTTCTGTCCCTGAAAAACACTTCTTCTATATCATTGTTTTGAAAATGAAATACTTGATTCGTATCATTAAGTAAAACATTCAGCAGTATTAAAAATGGTCTTGTTCTGTGCCCATCGGGGTGTGGTAGGTTAGAAGATGATATTTATCCACACCCTACGATACTGTAAAGAAACAGACATATTCCACATTCTAATGTTGAGAAAACATCATTCCTCTCATTCCCAGAAAAATAAGCTAATAGCTCTTACATGGAAATGCATTATTTATTTAGGTGGCCCAGAAAAGCACAAGAAAGACATTTATCTCTTGTGCGTATAGGTGTGACAAAATTGATGAGCCAATTAAGATAAGAGAGGGACTCTTAAAGTTGAACTGGAACACACAGAGAACTTTGGAGTGTCGAGAAGCGTTATGTTCGCAGATGTTCTAATCCCCAAACGAGCTTCCGCTTTTTATAAAGCAATCCTTAACAGGAAAGGTTACTTTAGGAAAGAAGACCGTGATTTGAGTTAAGAGAGGAAACAAACAGACATCTATTCATCAGTGAAAACACTGTCATAAATGTAAGCCTCCTGTCTTCAAGCCAAAGTCAGAGGCTCATTCCAACTCCCGTCTTCACCTTCTGGAGGTTTGTTCCTCACCAGAGTCGGCCACTGACAAAAGATGATACTTAAAAACAGATTTAATGAAACCCAGTGTACTCTTGTTAAATGAGTTATTTGATAAACACAGCCCGGCCCGGGTTTGCCACAGGAAGTAGCTGGGAGGACTTTTTAGCACATTATCTGATGCCGCGTCTGGAAGGATTAATGGAGACTTTTGGGTATGTCATGTACATTTTTGATTGCAGTGATTAGAACCGTGATTAAATGACCCCACACCGAGCGACGGGAAATAAAACAGAGCTTGCCCTCTGACTTACACTTCATCTGCTGTTGGGGGTCCTGTGCTTTCAATGTGGGGTGGCTATCTTAGAAATATGTTTCAGTGGTCTGGACCATTTCCACCCAAAAATAATTAATAGATTGCAAATGCATTTTTAAATATTTCATTTTCATGTACTCATCGGTGTAATCCTCTTGGCACGCAATACTATTTTTACGTGAAAAGAATGACTTAGTAGTAAAATTCAGGAACAGGTTTTTGCAAAGGAAAACGACTTGTTTGGCACTGTATTCTCTTAGGGCAGCGGTTCTCAACCTGTGGGTCGCGACCCACAGGACCTGTATTAAAGGGCCACAGCAAGAGGCAGGTTGAGAACCACTGTCTTAGGGCATTCTGAAATTTGATGCGGAAAGGATATTCATGGTCATAAAAAGTGATTGAAAACAATTTTTGTAGAAAAGGTCGTTAATTTATTCTACTGTATTGTATATATGTTAACTGAAATAAAATTATGGGTAACTAACTTTGTAACAAATAATATTAATAAGGTACAATATCAATATTTCTCTTATTTAGTTTGATAGCCACCAAAGAGAATTCTGCAGTCACACATAAATAAGGACACATTAATTAATCTACTTTTTAATGTAGTTGGCCATATTCTGTAATTTTTTTTATCACTGAGGGCAGAAATAAGATTTACTGTATGTTATACAAAATCCCATTTCAATTGAACTCTACAATAATTATAACCATTCAGAGGCAAATATTTAACTTAGTAAATTTATGCATTGGAAGTATTTAGCATAATTTGCATTGAGGAGAAGGACTATAATTAGTAGAATATGAGAAAAATTAGGATTCTTTGTAATTTTTACAATTCTAACAGTAATTTCATTTATTTCTGACTTCGAACTTGTAATTTGGGGATTGTATTGAAACTACAGCATCTGGCTGAGAAAATGATCGTACGGCTCTATGGAGAATGGATTATACATGGACAAAATTTTCTTTTGCAAGAGTTGAAACCTACGTGTGAGAAATCCTCTAAAAGAAACTTTAGGTGAGAGATTATGGTATCTTGGATGAGGTAGAGATTTGGATGGATACTGCTGATAGAAATTGAATATAATAAATTAGAAAGACAGAAGTCCAGAAGGACGCTTCTATTTTTACTTGGCTATTTGGTTGACCTCAGTCCTTTATTCAGAGATAGGAGAGACTGGAGAAGGAGAAAGTTTATTCTCGGCATGCTAAGCTAAACACCTGCTTAGCCCAGTTGAGGTCAATGGGAGCAGAGGGTGAGAGTAGGTTTCTTATGAAAATGCATTATTGAGGAAGCAATTTCAGGAAGAGTCTCTAAAGAAGTGTGGGACCAAGGCGAGGGAATGGGAAGGACATAAGCTGGGGTGTAGTTTCAGCAGGATGCCCCACAATCAGGCTTATCATGAGGCAGGGAGGCCTTATCAGGAAGCAGTTTGCCACAGGCTCCCCTACAGGAGATGCTTAACCTCCAGAACCAGGTGGCTCCTGTCAGCTGATATTAATACCCTCAAGGAAGATGCAATGTCTCTATCAACCAGCAGCCAACACTTAGACCCACTGGGATAGGAGGGGATTAGCCCGGTGAAGGGCATCTCATCAGAGCAACAACACCATGCAAACTCAGTTCAAGAGGTAAATAAGAACTAGAGATAAAGATTTGTCCATTAAAGGAGAGAAGAGTGGCAAAGTGGCCCTATAACCAAAATCATCTGATATTTCTTTACAAACCTATTACTTAGAAAAGGCTTCTTCAGTCTTCAATAGACTCCCAAGCTTGCCAGGTCACCTGGACCCTGATTCTCATGCTGTATTGCAGACTGGAGATGAGCCCAGGGTTCTCCATTTGCCCTCATGAATCATCATATTTGAAAATGTTTTCTTTCAGATGTTCTATGTTCTGTCTTCACACCTTAACTCTCACTACTTTTCACTGTTGTTATTCCCAACCTCTCAACCAATCCTAAGCAGCTTACTGATGTGTTGAACCTTGGTTCACAGCCTTGTCCTTCATTTTTATGCCCATCACCGCACCAGGTCATTTCAACCTCCATGTAGACAACCCATCACACATCAGGTTCCTCAGTGCAAGGAATCATTTTCTATCCCGACTGACTCCCACAGTTCTGTATTTGCTTTTACAACCATGATTTCTGAAATAGTGATTCAAAGGACCCCCAAACCTGACCAACACCTGTCATTGCTCTAAGCATTCACGTTATATAGCGTTGCTACAGTTACTTTATCTTGACTTCACTGAAACTAAATTAATGGACCCTGACATTTTTAGACCAGACATGATCCTCCCCTTCATGACACATGCATTGATGTCAACCACCTTTAAAAATCTTTTCCCGGCTCAAATTTCATTCTAACTAAATTTCCAGTGATCTCCCCCATTCACAGGAAAGTACCCTGGATATGTTTCCTGTCGGAATTGTCTCCACCTACTCATGTTATTTTTTTGTTCAGTCTTCTCCAAACGGATTTTGCACCAAAATGCTATTACAAAGGTTGCATAGTATTCTTTTGTGTGTAGATAAAATATGACTTATTTAATAATTACCACAGTGAGATATACTCATTTACTTCTAGTTGATTTTGTTATTTGCCTTTAAAATAGAGTTAAACTAAATATGCTTTTAAAAATTTGCATTTTCATATCAACATGTCATATGTGTCTATTTTAGAATTATCGACGTGAATATGGTAATTTGTTGATCTGTACAGATCACCTTTTTTCAGTGATAAAAGGGATGACAAACCCAAATTCAAACAATCTAAAATAGTCAGCAGAGGGGGAGGGGAGGGCTGCTTAGGAGTGGCAGGGAATATTCCAAAGAGCATAATGAAACTTTTGGGTGTGATGATTCACTCACTATCTTGATGTGCATGCATTATGTTAAACTTTACTCAGGGTTAAGCATTTGTTTATTAGAGATTTCTGTCCCCCGTTGGTTTATCTAGTTTCTATTTGTGCCAGCTAATAGGGGAAACCAAAAATGGCATCAACTTATTTTTGGAAGGGAGGAGAAAGCATGAAAAGCTCTGGAGGCAGAAAAACCTGCATATAAATTCAGGCTGCACCAATTGATAAATGTTCCGCGTTGCCCAATTTACTTATTCTTTCTTAACCTTAGTCTTCTCATCAGTAAACTATCTTAATTACATGACTTTGTAATCCATAAAGCTCACTTCAAGCTCTTAGCGTACACACACACACACACACACACACACACATCCGCAAAAAGTAAGCAGTTGCCACTTCCAATTCTCAGGATAACATGTTCACCCTTCCCTCCCCATTAGCAAGCTGTATGAGGATGATTAATCAGGAAATGCTAGAAAGAAGGAGGTGGTGGGGGCATGGAAGGGGCGTTATTCAGAAAGGGTGGTCAGGAAGAGCTTCCCACAGCAAAGAAAGCCCCAGGGAATTCTGGGAACTTTTAAGGAGAAAGGAGCAGGTGGAAAGACCCCGGGGTGAGTATGGGCGTGGCTTATTCCCTGGGCAGGAAGTGATACTGGCAAGAGAGGCAGGTGCTAGATGATGTTGCTGCGTGTGACTGTGTAAAACACGTGCAAGTTTTACTTGTTCAATTCTAAGTATGTAGGTGAGTAAACCATTTGGAGGTTTTAAGCCGGAAAGGATTCTGATGTTTATGTTTAAGGAAATAACTTTGCTGCTCTGTGGTAATAAACTATGAGAATACAAGAACGGAAACAGGGAAGCTAGTTCCTCTGAGGTTCTCTTTGCTAAGCAATGGCTCCCTTTAGCTAAAAAGGGAGAAACTTCTCCAACAATCTCACAGACGTTATTCTGGGAAATTGTCAGTTCACCGACTTATACAATTTTCTCTTTATTTCCTTCTGTTGGTGAGCATTTCTGTGCCCTTCTTTGTCCCTGGCATACATGAATTATCACAAAGTTGGCTTTTTTATGATTTGTATGCTTTGTTACTCTAAAGAATACTCATGCTTTAAACAAACAATTAGAAAAGAAAAAAGCAAACATATAAATGGGGAGGGAAGTGAAGTATTTGAGGAAGAAAACCACACAGAGTGCTTTGTATTTGATTGCTCTATAGCTTTTCTTTAAAAAGGCTGTGCATTTCCATAACAGAAAATAAATGCTGACTAAATAGAAGCATTTCCATTGTTAGTGATCCAATTTCATTCCCACATATTCTACTTCTAATTCTGAGTCTCTCTTTCAATGTCTGTTATTTATTTTCGGGGCTTGTCACATTTTTCCCATCTTTATTAAAGTCTAATTGACAAATAAAATCTTATATATGTGATATGGTAATGTTTCACTGTACATATACATCCTGAAATAACTGCCCCAATCAAGATAACGTATCCGTCACCTCATATAGTTACCAGTTTCTTTCTCTTTTTTATTTTTTTATTTTTTTCTGGAATGAAAACACTTAAGATCTTCCCTCTCAGCGAATTTCAAGTTCAAGTGTACAATAACGTATTGTTAACTATGCTCGCACCGCTGGGCACTGGGTTTCTAGAATGTATTCATCTTGCATAACTAAAACTTTGTACCCTTGGCCAGCGTCTTCCCAGTTCTACTCCTTGCTTCTTTGAATTTGACTATTTTAGAGTCTACGTAAACAAGAAATCATTTGTGTGACTGGCTTATTTCACTAAGCATAATGTTCTCTCTGTTTACCCATGTTGTCTGAAATGGTGGTATTTCCTTGTATTTTAAGACTGAATGATATTTTACTGTGTATATACTATTTATTCATGGGTCACTTAACTTTTTACCTTGAATTTTTTATTGTCTTATCTTTTCATTCTCCTTTCTAAGGATTTCTTCAGTGTCATCTTTCCACTCAATTTGAGTGGGTTTTTTTGTTTGTTTGTTTGCAGTTTTTGGCCGGGGCTGGGCTTGAACCCACCACCTCTGGCGTATGGGGCTGGCACCCTACCCCTTTGAGCCACAGGAGCCACCCCAATTTGAGTTTTTCATGTCTGCTAAAAAGTATTTTTTGCCTTTGGTTACATAGCCAGTCTCCCTTTCTGTAGCTTTCTGTTCTTGTTTTTAAGATGCTGTAGTAGGTCCTTTTGTTGACAATTTTAGTGAATTGTTCCTAAGGCTCATCTCCTCCCAGGGCAGCTTTGGTTTTCCCTAATGTGATATTTCCTGTTTATTTGCTGTTGCCTCTGGTTTCAAGTTAAAGGCTTCACTCAGAAAACTAGTACTTCTGTGTTTTCTTCTCAGAATTAGGAGTGAGAATGCTGAATTTCTAATTGAAAGGTGCCCCAACCCTGGGAATGGGGTGTGACTGTGGACTCTATTCTAGGAAACAGAGGCTGGAGCACTAAACGGCACAACCTCTGATGTCAATGTCTTTAGATTTCTTTGTGTAGGCAGATGACCTTCTCCAGAGATGTCTTAGTGCAAACATGCTAAGATCTCAGCGGGGAGAAAGGGGGTTTCAGGTACAATATGCATCCATCACCCTTGTCTCAACAGGACAACTCTGGCCTCTCCTGGCCCTCTTGTCACCAGTCTAGAGACCATTTGTTTTATTCTCTTTTAGAGAGCAATCTTCCTGTTTTTCTGTTATGGAAAAAGAAAAATTTTCAACTTCACAGAGAAGTGAAGGGAACCTAAAGGAATTTGTATGCTTCTTATATAGAGTTTCAAATAGGTAACTTTTCATGTGAAGTTCTTTTTTTTTGTTTGTTTTATTTCTTCAGAAGTAACGAGCATGGTCTTATTCCTATATTTGAGGACTTCGAGATGTATATAAACGTAACTCCCAAAGTTCTCCACTGCAGTATAGGGTCAAGTTCTATTTCAAATCTCTTAACTCACTTCTAGGTGTATTCTAGATTCCAAACTTCCATTCCAGGCCTGCCTATTCTAGTGTGTTTTACTAAAAAGGAAAGAAAATAATTGTATTAGATAGACTACCTTCCCCTCTCCAAAGATAGATATGTCCCAATCCCCAGAACCTGTCAATATGTTTCACAACAAAAAGGTCTTTGCAATTTTAATTAAGTTAATTACATTGCGATGTGAGATTATCCTGGATTATTTGAATTGGTGCAACCTAATCACATCGCTTTTTGAAAGTAGAGAAGCTTGTTAGCCTGTAGTTAGAGATGTGAGGTCAGCAGAAGTGTCAGAAAGTTATGATGTTGCTGGCTTTTAAGATAGAGGGTAGGAGCCAGGAGCCAGGAGGTGCAGGACACCTCTGAAAGTTTGAAGAAGCAAGAAAAAGGATCCCCCTATAGCCTCTAAGAAGGAGGAGAGCCCTGCTGACACCTTGACATTAGCCTTCTGAGACCAGGGTTGGCTTTCTGACTGAAGACTGTGAGATAATGATTTTGTGTTATTTTAAGCCACTGAGTTTGTGATTTTTTTTTTTTTTTTGGCCTGGGCTGGGTTTGAACCCACCATGTCCAGCATATGGGGCCAGTACCTTACTCTTTTGAGTCACAGGCACTGCCCAAAGTTGTGATCTTTTGTTATAGCAGCATCAGGAAACCCATACAGTGTCATTTCATCATGATTTGGAGAAGGAGCAAAAATGGATTCCTGGGTTCAATTTGCCATCTTACTTGGAAGTTCTTCTCTTTTAATTTGTATTCTTTTTTTCTAGCTTTTGATCCAAGTATACCATAATTTACTCAACTAGTACCTGGTGAATAGACCTGTATTTTGTGGCCAAATTCTGATGATTTAATAGTGAAACGGATAGCTTTGCAATAAATCAAATTATACAATATGTGTTTCAAAAGACACATTAGAAACCCCTAGATACAGAATAGCTATATTAAAAGGCAAGCCTGTCCCAAATTTTGACAGAGATAATCTTATAAACAGTGAACATCCATTTCACAATAAATTAAAATAATAATATAGCATGACACGATTGAAACCTAAAGGACATTTGCTGAGGTGTACATGTAGGAAGGAAAGAGATTCCTTCTCCAAATGCTGCTTCTTTTGGACCAGGATTTAATCAATAAAACAGTAATGATATAATTGTAGGGGAAATAAGATAACCCGCTTGGCTAGGAAACTTAATAGGATTCATTACAGACTGCTAGTATGAGTAAAACCATAGAGGTTTAGCTGTGTGACAGTGAAAACAGTGGCGTAGTAAATCCCCCAACAAATGTGACAGCAGGTGTGAAGTCCTGAGTGTGCTGTGTGAGACTGGAGGAAGTGGGAGACGGTTAGTGTGGCGAGAATAAGGAAAAGAGAGACGGTGGTAAGGGAAGGGGCTGGATAAGGGAGATCAACTATTTTAAGGAAGTTAGCCTAGTTATCTCAGAGGTACAGAGAAATCTAAGCAACTTTTCTCTGCCTATTTGGTTTATCTTTTTAATGAAAGAATTTTTTTTAAATCAAGAGAAAATGTAAATTATGACTGGTAACTAAATTCAGAAATCCTAATCACTAGAATCTTTGAAATTAGAGTAAAACTAATTCAGGTCCGCTGAAAATAAGGACTATATGTTTTACCCAAATAAACATAAAGAGGGTGGTGCCCCTAAAAACTATGATGCATAGATCATGTAGAGATTTAGAACAGGTTAGGAAAAAGAAAACTACTGAGAAAAAAGGCTTGGATTGTAGTTAGCAAAACTTTCATTGTCAATATGGAAGGCTTGCTTTCTTATTGAAAAAAATAATTATGACTTTCTATTTTATAATGAACTATGGATCTAATCTCAGATTTCACTTCTTATTTTCCTTAAATGGACAATCCTTGGCAGAAGCCCAAGGTAGGGAACACTCTAAAACACCATGACTAGGCTGCCCACAATTTCCTTCCTTTCTCTTAGATAATCTGCTCTCAATTTGGGCCTTTGAGTTATAACTTTGAGATCATATTACCTTTATTTAACATGCGCTGATATTCACATTCCTACTCGGTCAAAAACAATCCCCGACATTCACCAGAAGTTCACAAATTCCTGGAAAACAGAAGCCGTAATGCTATTTGTTTATTGCCACCATTACCATAATATTATTATGTATAAAATTATGTAAAAATGAAAAACAAGTCCTTTTTAGGTTTACATAAAATTCATTACAGCGTTCCACTCCAGCATTTTCGCCCCTATCTATATGGATGCATTTCCATGGCTGTCTTTAAGATTTGCCAAAGAAAACACATATATTTTCCTGCAGTTAAAGCATCAAAGCTCCCACACAGAAAGCCATTCCCATGGAACCCAAATAAAAACATAAAGAAGACTGTCGGTAGACTAAATACAGTCCAAGCCTTTTCCAGGTTTCTTTTTAAACACATGGTCTGATTTTCACTTGGTTGACTCTCTTCTCTATTAAGCCGTGGGCACAAGGACCAGGACTTACTTTTATGGCTTTGCAATAGCAATGATGACAGCTAAGGCTAACCAGGCTCACATTAGGTCCCTCAGTGCCAGCCAGAGCGCTCCACACGGGTTATTTTATTGGAATCCCAGCAAATGAACACTAACAGAATCTTGCTTTGTACCAGCCCCTGTGTTATAAATGGGCATTTAATAATTGTTGCCCTAACACTGAATGGTTCCTAAATTTGTTACATGTTCCATGGTCTGGCCCCAAAAAGGCTGGGCAGGTGAGGTAACAAAATGCAAAGTTAAATTCTGTCCCAGTAGATAGTCAAACCTTTCTTAGTGTGGCTCTGGTGCTAGAGTTATGATCCTGCATTAAATAATTAATTATATTAATAATAATGATAATTAATTATAATTAAGTAATTATAGCAAAGTCATATGGTATTGTTTAACAGTTAACTAAGATATTGAATTATATTGCTTTCATGTTATTATTCTCTTCTGATTTTTTTTAAAAGATGAACTTCTAAGAGACAATTTAAGATACTACTTGAAATATAACCCTTATGGTAAAGGTAACAGCAGAAGAATGTTAACACACAGGTGACCATTTTTAGCCATCACAAAGGAATTCCTAGAGTGAATGTTGCTTGAAAAAAATATTTTTTCTTAAACCTTCACTTTTTTTCTCCTCAGTTCTAGAGCCTTAAAGTGCAGTTGAGTTTATAGGTTACTTGCTGGCTGTAGAAAGGAGGGAGGGTCTAATTAGCCTTATGAAATAAAAGACATGACAGATGCCATCCTCTTAACTTAATAAGTCACGTGTGGGGCATTGACACTCAGAATGAGACTGATAATGTTATTCAGGAAATAACATAGAAATTCACAAATTCCAGGAAATGCAGTGACCTTTCTCAGGTCAAATTGTGTGGGTCTTTCTTAGCTACCAGGCAGAGCCAGGTATGCTGTGTTTTCACAATGCAATTTGGGTTACAGAAGAGGACAGGCAGCAGAGATGTGAGGACCCATGGCCCTACAGGAAGAAGGCTGTCTGTCCATCATCCCGGGGCAAGCAGGACGTGCCCATGGGCATCGGTGTTGCCTTTCCTTGTGTGTAACTCACAGCAAAGCGTGTGGAGCTATAGAAACTGTTGAGGAAGTTTCCAGTGCTCAAAATAACAAACGATGCATTAAGGCACACGAAGAAATTAAGAAATCAATGCTATTGTGATTCCAACACTTAGTGGGTGGCAAGCCCCAGAATAATAACCATGTTTGCAAAAACCCTCATGTCTTTGGAAATCACAGCTGTGTCTTGAACACATCCATGCAGACCTGACATTCTCTATCTTTTGATACCTTCAACGGACTCCAGTTTGTTTAAAACAACAACTATGCATGAGCCGAAGGTGGCATAAAATGTAATTTCTACATCAGAAATGTATAAAACATAGTTTAAACTTAGTTAATTTAGTGAAGACATAGTCCGTATATTTTTAAGGTCTGATTTCCTATCCAAAAATATCCTGAGACTTTTATTCTACCCAGCATTGCAGTTTTGAAGTTAGGAACTTTTTGACTCAATACCCACATTTCTGCCTTTCCACGACTATGTACCAACATTCTAGTAGAAAATTGGCAAGGTACACCTTTAGCTTAGCATTGCTACAAAGCTTCATTGGTGGCTCTTCAAATGCTACCCTAATACAGTGCAGTTTTGCCTGACCTGATCATCCCTCACCTCATTGCCGCTAAGGGATAATTTCCGCCAGTCATTCGGGGTAGGAACCTATATTCCAGAGATAGACCATAAAATAAAAAACTACATTGAGAATGCGCTTAGGTGTATGAGAATGTAATGAAACCTGGTACACAGAAAAATAAAGAAAAGAAGGGAGAAAACATGACAATAAGTTATTGCATTTGATGTAGGGTAGCTGGGTCAGAGGCGGCTGGAATGGCAACATTTGAGCAAAGACTTGGACTTGGCAGAGGAAAGTTATATACGTGTCTGGTAGAAGAACAGTGTATGGTGGAGTAACTCAGAGAGGATGTATCTGCAGAGCAGGGAAGACACTATTTGAAATTGTCAAGGTGCAGGGAGGGAGTGGTAGAAAAGGAAGCCAGCCTGGTAATGGTGATGGCTTTGGACTCAGTTCCTGGGAAAGACACAGTATGGGGAGGGCGCACTGCAGAGTTTTGAGCCACATGGAAACACGACCTCCCTTATGCTTTACAAACAGATCATTCTCAATGTTTTGTTGAGCAGAAACTTTCTAGCAGCAAAGACACAAACAAGGAGACTGGTTGGTGGGTAGGTGAGAGGTGATAGTGGGCTGGCTAGGGAATTAGCTGTGGAGGTGGGGACCAGAAGTTAGAGTGTGTAGTTTCATACACAAAGTGTGACCTGGAGTCTGTGTGTGAACCTCACACCCTGTCCCTGCTGATTTCAAAGAGACTTTCTTCTGTCTGATCAAGCCGTTCCCAAGCATCCCGTTCCATAGAATTCACCATTGAAAGGACGGCATTTCTATTTCCAGTTGGAAAATGTCATATAATTGACTCATCATGTCGAGTGGTGCTCCTGGAATGCAGTGCTCTAAGTATAATGGGATATAAATCCCCAAATTCCTGAATCCTCATGTGCCAGGAGACCTTATAAAGATATCACTGGTAAAAACTCATTTATTTTGGTAGGAACCTTTCAAAAATCACTTGGACCACTTTTCAACCTGTCACCATATCAGAACCCATAAATTTTTCAGCTCACAGCCCTTGGAGGGACCAATTAAATAGAAATTTCCAAATGTAATTTTATAAAGAAATTGGCCAAGGAGTAGCAGAGCTCTCTATTTCATTCTGCTCCTCTTCTGCGTATGAAAGAAAAGCTATTTCATATGATAGAGGAAAAAATATCAAAGACTAGACCAAAATTGTGACTGAGAATAAGTTGTATGGTTCATTCATATGCTAATCTGCACTGAAGTGGTTGAGATGTAAAAATCCAAACTCAGTTACTCCTCTATTGCATATCTATGTCCTGCTCACTAAGGTATTACCAGCACCAAGCCTTATACCTGGCACATCACAGCGAAGCAATAAATCCTTATTGAATGAATAAATGAGTCTTACCATACTGGGAATGAGGAATTTTCAATTTGCTTCTTGTGTGCAGCTCTTTGGTTTAGGCCGTAACTTTAAGCATGCTGAGGATGGTGGGAGATAAATGTACCACCTGCTTAAAAGTCTGTTTTAGCCTCGAGAGTATGACTTCAATTTACCTTTCATTGTTTTCATCATTATAGACTTATTTGCTTCCATGGAACTATATGCTTCTTAAATCCCAAATGACAGGCACAGGAGAAAATGATTTTCTAGGCTTTGTTCATTTCAGATGCCATTTTATATCAGTGAGCCATTGACATATAAAATATTCTAAGGTTGAACCTGCTAGCTTCAAACATAGACTGTCCCCTCATGGAGTTTGCAAACCGGTACTGGAGGATCAAATACACGTAAAGCTAAATTGTGACGTAATAGTGACATAATATCGTACAAGAAAAAACAGAAAGGTCACAGATGGAACTTGATATCCTACAAACACTTACCTGCAGTTGGGGACAGGGGATGTGGACATGTGAATCGCTGGGACCACGTGGCACATGAGGTGGGCTGAACTGTGCCCATGCCCCAAATTCGTGTGTTGAAGTCTTAATCCCCATTCCCTCAAAATGAGACTGCATTTGGAGACAGGGCCTTTAGAGAAGTAATTAAGTAAAAAAATGAGGTCATTAGGGTGGGGCCTGCTCCAATACGATGGATGTCTTTATAAGAAGAGAAAATCCGGACATAGACCCACCTGGAGGAAGATCACTGTGTGAACTGAGGACAGTCATTGTAAGCCGAGGAGAGATGCCCGAGAGGAAACCAGGTCCCTGGTACTTTGGTCTTGAACTTTCAGCCTCCAGAATTGTGAGGAAATGAGTTTCTCTGGTCATCCGGTCTGTGGTCCTTGGCATGGCAGTCCCAGCAGACAGCAGCAATACAAGACAGGTTTTACACCAGGCGAAATTAATGGCAGAGAGGTAGAAGTACATATGTGGTTCTGTGAACTTGACATTCTCCTGCAGGGCTGTGCTGAGGTCCACAGCAGCCGCCTGGGAGAAAGGGCCCTCAGAATGGGATCCCACACCCATAACACTCAGAAAAAGAAACTAGAGGGAAGGGAGAGAAGGGGACCTTCTGGTAATTTTGTAACAGTGAGATCTCAGCTAGTTCTGGGAGCTCATTCAGGCCTGGGGACAAGTTGCTCTCCTGGTCCCTTCTTACCTACAAATGGCAAGACCAGTAGTGCGAACACCTGACCACCACCAGAAGAGACACACTTTAGTCTAATTAAACAAAGATGAGCAATTGCTTAAGTGTGTTTGTCAAAAGCATGGTTATCGTTTGTTTGTTTTGGAAATGGACTCTCACTGTGTCTCCCAGGCTCGTGTGCTGTGGCATCAGCCTAGCTCTTGGCAACCTCCGTCTCCTGTGTTTGAGTGATACTATTGCCTCAGTCTACACAACGCCCACCACAATGCCTGGCTAATTTTTTCACTTTTAGTAGAGATGAGGTCTCACTCTTTTTTCAGGCTATTCTCAAACTCCTGAGCTCAAGTGAGGCTGAGGCAGGAGGTTACTATTACTTTCAAAAATGAAGGAAATAATATCCACTTGTAAATCATAATTTATAAATTTAAGTAGGAAGAAATGGACAGCCTCTTTTGCCAAAAAAACCTTAGAATATTTTATATTCATATATAATGCATATATGTATGTGTATATATATACACACACACACCTACAAGTCACCAATTTAATTGTTAAACACAATTTGCATTTATAATTCACCTACAAGTCATGTATATATGACAAGCAACAGAAAAGAGAAAGGTGAGTGATAGGTTTACTTTATGTCCACTCTACTAAGGGTAATGACCAGATGAGATTACTCAAGAATCCGCCTCGACTTGTTTGAGGATGATGAAGCTGGAAGGCACTCAGGAATTCAGTTATTTCTGAGACTCATCTCAAGAAAGACTGGAAACTTCATTCTGCACATCACAGAGCTAGAAGGTCAGCATTTCCCCCGGCTCAGATTTTGTCAGTCCACTGACCAGACGTTTTCGGGCAGTTTGGCCCCTCAGTGGCTGCCACCTGGTTTGAGTTTCACAATTAACCCGTTTCTATAGCAATGAGGGTTATGCAGCCCTGGATAACTGAGAAACTGCCTGCACCCATGGGGTTTTTCCACTGGAAACTTTTGAACCTTGCAAAGTTGGTAGAATCCACCACCTTTTTCATGTGGCAATGTGACCTAAAAAAGACTCAATGCAGACAGTTTGGGTACATACGCCAAAGGGCTTGAGACATATGTTACATAACATTAAAATGGTGTTCACTGACTTCCAGTGAACGGGAACAGTGAAAGATGGTTCTGTCTCGTAAGCCCCCAAATGCCTGGGTAGAGTTAATTTTTTTTTTTTTTTGAGACGAAGCCTCAAGCTATCCCCCTGGGTAGAGTGCCATGGCATCACAGCTCATAGCAACCTCCAACTCCTGGGCTCAAGCGAGTCTCCTGCCTCAACCTCCCAAGTAGCTGGGACCACAGGCGCCCACCAGAACGCCCAGCCATTTTTTGGTTGCAGCTGTCATTGTTGTTTGGTGGGCCCAGGCTGGGGATTCGAACCTGCCACCTTAGGTGTACGTGGCTGGTGCCTTAGCCGATTGAGCCACAGGCACCGAGCCAATTCCTCCACTCTTAGCTAAAATATATAGCTAAATGCTATTTAAATTAGCTCATTTTAAAAAATATTTCAATAACTACTTGTCTTCACGCTGGCTACCAAAGTATTTAACTCAAAGTATTTATGATATCAAGCCAAGACAACCTGCCTTCAGAATGTTTTTGAAGCATGGGGAAGAAAAACAGCCTTTAATTTCAAATCATTGTTTTTTCTTTTTTAATGGATACTCAGTTTTCCTTTTAGGCTTCACTGTCTCCTTACCTTTTCGCTTTGGATGTAATTATTTTCAAATGGCCATGTTAGTGCCATGATGCCACAATTCAAAAGTAAACCAAATTTTAAGAGCTCCACCTTTTCCCTAAAAAACTCTGGAGATGACAAATTGTGGACTCAGGGGTAAGCAGGGTGTACGGTGCTTAGTAGTCTCTGCTTTGTGAGCCCAGTAGTGGATCTAGACATCTGGACTCCAATCCACCCGGCCTCGTTGTCTGGCCTCAGTATTTACACCAAAGGTTGGATAGCAGAGAGAATCAACTGTCTCCAGGCTGAGAAACATAGGCATTCTCTCTTTCCTTCCTAACCTATGGTCATCCATGGAGGAGCTCAAATATTTAAGAGATTTGAAGAGGCTCTGTAAGTATCATGTGAAAAATAATTATTAATGCTTGCTCTCAGTTTTTTTCCTTTTTAATTTTTAAGAGTTGCCATCAATTTAGGAGTGGTGTATAAACACTCATTTGCCAGAGGCAATGCCCTGTGTGATTTCTTTTCCTTTTTATTTATTTATTTATTTATTTTGAGACAGAGTTTCACTTTGTCACACTCGGTAGAGGGCTCTGGTGTCACAGCTCACAGCGACTTCAAACTCTTGGGTTTAAGTGATTCTCTTGCCTCAGCCTCCCAAGTACCTAAGACTACAGGTGCCTGCTACAATGCCTGGCTATGTTTTAAAGATGGGGTCTCCCTCTGGCTTAGGCTGGTCTCGAACCTGTGAGCTCAGGCAATACACCTGCCTTGGCCTCCCAAGTGTTGGGATTACTGGCGTTAGCCGCCGTGCCTGGCGCCCTGGATGATTTCTATTATTGTTCTCCAGAATCTTAATTCTTTTCATACTGTCTCCATGCATCTTTAGTTCCTGAAACGCCCCAAAGTACTGCTCCTACCAACAACAAACAGTAAAGAATCTGTAGCCACTCTGGGAACGTTTGGACCTGCTGAATTGAGTGGGACCCTTGCACCCTCTGCAGCTGGAGAGAAAACCTATTAATTTGAATTTAAAATGGAAATATGGAGCCACCTTAAGCATTGGCATCAGAAATAATCTCAGTGAAGTTTAACCCTCATGTCCAGGAAGAACTATGGTGCAGTGTCAGGCCTTGGAGTCAAGAAGACTTGACTTATTTAACCTCTCTAAGCTTCAGGGTCCTTGTATGCAAATGAGGGATGTTCCCTACTGCCATGAAAATGAAGTGAATTGATGCATGTCAAGTGCCAGCACAGCCTGCCACACAGTCAGAAGAGGTGGCCACCCCCTTGTCACTAACACGTACCCATTTTGTTTTAGCCTACTCACTAAGACAATTTACAGCTTTACAACTAACTGGGTGCAAGAGGTGAGAAGCTGAGTTCAAAGTCTCTGTGGCCCAACGTGACAATTGTATTTCTACCAGACTTGCTTCAAAATTTCTTAAATAACGAGTATTTTTTCCTCTCAGCCTGGCCTTTGCTCGCCCTCACCTTTACTGACTTCTCAAAAGCAGGTTACAGGCCTTCCTTTTGTCAGCACTGAAGATAGTCGTTGGCAATGCTTCTGTGGCTCTATCTGCTTTCTCCATGGAAAAACACAGGGCATATCAAAGATTAAATACATTTAAAAATATTTCCTGTGCTATTGGTGCTTTACTTTTAGCATTCTGTATACTCTCTTAAATATCTACATAGGATTTTAGAGCCATAAGAATGTCAGAGACTATTCTGAAGGTGAGGAAGCAGGTCTGGAGATGTCCCATGGCCTCTTCCCCACGTGATGGCCCCACCAAACAGCTCAGCACCTCTTCAACCTGAGTAAGAGTGGCGAAGTCCCTCGCAATACGACTTTTCTTCTAAATTAATACAAAACAAAGCCCATAGATACGGCCTTCCTTATTTAAAATATATTTCAAACTTTTTTCCTTTTGTGCAAGAGAAATTTATTTAGGTGTGTGCTGTTGTTTAAAAAATAACCCAAGGCAAGTTATGCTGACCCTAAGAGCTGCTTCCTGTATGATTCATTGTGGGTTATTAAGTGATTGTCCTTGAGGGTATTGCAAACATGGGCTTTTAGTCCTGCCAGTGGATTGCATCTTCCCACCAGAGAGTCATGCTTCTAATCTGCGAATGGCATTACATGTGTTTTTTTTCCCTGAGAACTGAGATAACAAAAAGCATCTTTAATTATTAAAATTTTATCATTCATCAGCTTACTGTTTTCAATAAAGGCTGGAGTTACCAAGTGGCATTTTTGTTTGTTTTCACACAATCAGCAGTGCATCTCTTTTTGAGCTTCTTAAGTTTTTCATGGGTTCTGTTTTTTTTTTTTTTTTTTTTTTAATGGCTTTTCCAAGTTCAAGACCAGCCTGAGCAAGAGTGATATCCTGTCTCTACATCTAGCTGGGCATTGTGGCGGGGCCTGCCGTCCTAGCTACTTAGGAGGCTGAGGCAGGAAGATCACTTAAGCCCAAGAGTTTGAGGTTGCTGTGAGCTATGACAGCACTGCACTCTATTGAGGGCAACAAACTGAGACTCTTGTCTAAAAAAAAAAAAAAAAGCCTTTTCCTTTCTATATATTGAATATATTGATCAAAGAAATGCCTTGTATTTTTGGTTTCATTATTTCTTAAAGCAAGCTAATAACTGAAAATCCCAAAGTATCTCTCTAGTCACCTTATTTTCTGATGTACGTAGTGTGTCTGTTTGGACAGAAATTAAGATGCCAAATCCTAATGATTGCATAATCCCTGATGCTTCAATTTTTGACACTGGAAGAGTCATAGTCCATAGCTATTTTTAAACAATATGTCCTGGGTGGCTCCCATAGCTCAGTGGGTGGGGCGCCGGCCACAGATGCAGCGGCTGGAGGGTTCGAACCAGCCCAGGCCAGCTAAGCAACAATGACAGCTGCTGCAACCACCACAACAACAACAACGAAAGAATATGTCCTACTATATTTCTTATCTACATTCTCTTTTTTCCTTAGGGACATACTCTGCCTCTAAATTTCTAATCTTCAGTTTCTTTCCCCCAGGGGGAGAGACTGTGGACCGTATACCTGTGAAGCTTTACAGCATACATTTGTTGACATTTCCTTTTACAATGCTTTCCTTTTCTTTTTAAATATAAACGTTCATATTTAAGTTCTTGCCTCCTTATTGTGTCCTAAGCGTGCTCTTTTCTTTCAACAGTGCAATTTATTCATTTTAAATGCAATCATTTTCCCTTTCTTATAGGATACCACAGACTATGTTGCCTACGTAGCTAAAGATCCAGTTAATCAACGAGGTATGGAAAGCAACTTCTAGTTTTCTTAAGAGCTGATACAAAAGCAACGAAGAGTGATTTTCAATATGCAGAGTGGTGACTATCACTAGAGTGCTATATTGGATTCTAGAAATGTTGAAAATAAATAGCAGAGCAAAGTAGAAAAAATATATAGGGTGAGATTTAAATCATTGGAGAGATCCACAAACCAAAGGCTTATTTGTTTCTATACTCAAAAGAGAAGCTGTTTTGGTTGTGGTAGAAAGCGCTGGCTGCCACATCCCTAGTAGACCAATTACACAGAAGACTCAAGAGGCGTGAAGTTCTTGACCTGCATTGGCCTTGGCCTGTGTGTGTGTGTGGGGGGGGTGGATGTGGGGTGTTGAGCCTGTGCACTTGGTGTTCAAGAACCTGGAATGTCACTCTGAACATCTGGCTTCGTTTCATCTTTTGGATTTCAGCTTAAATATCTCTTCTTCAGAGAGACATTCTGTGACTGATAGCACCTCCTATTTCCAGAAGCATATCCCATTCTGCTCCCCTCATAATGCTTTTATTTCTCTTCTCTCACTAACACCTATTCCACATTTTTATTATCTTATTTACTCCTTGCATTTGTTGATGTGTTTAGTATGTCCTTTCTACTAGGCTAAAAGTTCCATGAGGGCAGGCACCTGTTTCTCTCATTCACTGTTGTCCTCTCTGCCCTCATCACAGTGGCTAGCACATAGGAGATGCTCAAAAACTATTTTGTTGACCCACAGAGGGAATGGAAGAATGAGCTGACTAGAGTTCTTGTCCCAGGATTTAGCAAGGTTTCCTAGGAAACTCGTCTCCCAGTTGCACTTTGGGTCATGGGCTTGAGGTTGCTTGGGTGTTTAGACCTCTCTAGATATGCTTAGTATCGCTTCTCATTCCTAACTCTGGGACATTCAGATGTCTCTTAGGGATGTTAGGTTGGTTCTCCTTCACTAGAAGCTGCTGGGTGGGCAGCATCCTCTGCCACCCCAGGTATGGAGTTTACCCCAGAATATTCATTAAGTGAACATAGAGTGGGATTTGGGAATAAGATGTGAAGGTGGTTGTGCACGTGGCATGTGGGGAGGAAATGAATAGCACAAACTGTACAATGTACGTGGAAGAAAGAAAAGGTCTAAAAGCATCTATAAGGCAGGCAGTGGAGAGCTAAAAATAGGGACTTGATCCTGTGGGCAAACGAGTGGAGAGTACTATTCAAAAAAGCAGAGTTCAGACAATGATTTGGCAGCAGGATATAGTAGACAGATTCTTGGAGAAGCTTGAGGGAGGAGCTCCATTTGGAAGCTATTGTGATTGTCAGGAATGAAATGATGAGGAGCAGCTGCTGGCACGGAGCCAGGTGCGTAGTAGATGCCCCGTGCATGCTTACCAAAAGAAGATGCAATAAGATGGAAGGGCCGGAGAGGGAGACAAGCACTATGAAATGCTCTTAAAGTCAACGCAGTCTACACTGAATAATGAGGAATGGATAATGATCAAAGAGTGGGCATAAAAGACAGGAACTGGTGCAGAGCTGGTGTGGGAACACAGCACAACAAAGGATACCAGAAAAGAGCAACTTCTTTTAATCCCTGCTTGGATTTCCCTGAAGCATAACTGCTTACTCTTTAGGGTGCAAGGTAAAAGGAAGAAAAAAAATACATCAGGAAATCTAGATGTTTAGTGACTTAGCCATCAGTGACTGACTCTCTCTGGAGGATAAATGGTGATGAGTTCAAAGATTAATGTGGTTGGGAAATGGACAAGAAGGGATCCATGTGCTTGCAAATCCCTTCCTTAACAGGAGAGGCAGAGAAAATTATGCATCACGTTCACTTTGAAAGGCCCCGTTCTTGTACCTGAGTAGTTTGTCAGAGCCGAGCTGCTTGTAGGAATTCATGGGTGTCCTGGCATGGGGATTTCGGGAAGCTCATGAGAACTGAGGTCATGAGGGGATTGGTGGGATAGAAACAGTCCAAATGGAGCTTTCAGAGTCTGTTTTTCTTTAGTCATCAGCCTGTGTGTAGAAAATAAGATCAGGGCAGGAGTCAAGAAAGACTGGGTTGGATCATGATTCTTCCACCATCTGACTGTGTGACATTAGGCAGATTGTTCCACATCTACAAAGCTCAGTTTCTTTATCTTTTAAGTGGGAATAATAACATGTACTTCCTGGTGGTGCTGGGACGAATAACTGAGATAACATATGGAATGAGTAATCTTCTTTAATCCATCATCTCATCTTCAGGAAAGTAGGCCTATCCGAGTTTATCAATACCTTTATCAATACCTGTTTAGGTAACTTAGAAACAGGGTATTCGAAAGTTAGCATCTCCTCACCACCTACTCCTCTTTTTCCTGTCCCTTTTTTTTTTTTTTTTATCTTGGTTATGACAATCTCTATGAGAAGCCACTGTGTTCTCAACATAACCCTAGATTGCACACCTCTCTGGTGTTAAATCTTTACCCCTCACCTGAGACCCCCCCAACTCAAAGTACTGACCAAGAGGTAATGCCATGGACTCATCATTGTGTGGGAGAGACAAACGTAATCCATCAGATGTGCACAGAGAAGGAGGGGTGCCTGGAGAAGAGACCTCAGTTAGGAAGTGTGGGATGAGTGACTAAAGGCACGGGGGAAAGAGCAGTATAATGAGAGCTGAGTGCTGCGTTTGGATGTGTGAGTGTCGTGGAAATGTGGGGTTGCAGGGAAGGGGAAGCATAGAAGTAGAAGAGTCATGGCCAAAAAGAGAGGCCGGAAACAGATCGTGGAGGGCTTTGAATGCTGGCCAGTAGGTCACTGGGAGCCATCGAAGATTTTGAGTCTTATTAAACTTATTTGGGCTTCTGTCATTCTGCTGAAATTATAAAATGATAGGTTTTTGGCCATAGTGTCTGTAAAAGTGATATTGGATGGCAGAAAAGCAATCTGGAATTGTGGAGTATAATTCAGAAGACATCTTACTAGTCCTGAGTGGAGGTGTTAATGTTTTAAATTACATTAGAGGACAAAGGGACAGTTCAGACCAAATTTGTGAACTACTAGTATTGATGACTACTTAGATGTGAGAGTTGTTCAAGAAATAGGAATCAGATGTTCTTGAGGATTTGATGAGATACTGTATGTAACATAAATGTCTCAGTGCTTGGCTTATAGTAAGTACCCTGTATGGTAGTTATTGTTATTATTTCCCTGTGTGATTTGGAATGATATTGCCACTAAAGGAACAAGTATTTTATAAATAGAAAAAAGGCAAATGGTCCAATAGAAAAATAGGGCAAGGAAAAATAGCTGCCATTTACTGTACACTCACCATATGCCAGTCATTGTCAGGGGTACTTTGTCTGGAACACAACAACCTAGGGGGTAGGTAATGATATTATTTCTTTTTTATAGAAGAAGATACTGGTGTGTAAGGTGGTTTTCCTAAGGTTACCCATCCAGTAGGTGGGTAGACTGATTCCAGGTTCTGAACACACTTTTAGAAAAGAACATTACAGGCACCAGGAAACATTTGAAAAATAAAACAAGTTTAGCCTCACTAGCAAAGACATGCAAATTATAATGAAACAGTATATTTTGTCTTCACATTTCAAACGTGAAAAAAGATAAAATGTAGTCTGGAGTAGTAGGTTTCTCTTGAACACTCCTGGTAAGAGCATAGATTCAAATATTTTGAAAAGCAGTTTGATAATTTGTATTGAAAGTCTTAAAAATAGAAATGCTTTTGAACCAGCAATTTTACTTCTGAGAAATAATCAGGACATCACAGAGATTAAGCAGTATAGATTATATATCATTTGTATAATAGCACCAATAAATCCAATATTCACAAATACCAACTTATATGAGTGAATCCATAGAGTGTACTATTATGCAGCTGTTAAAGTTAGTGTTGTAGAAGAATTAGTAACATCGGAAAAATACTCACAAAGCTATTAAGCACAAATAGCAATTATGAAGCATTTCAGCCTCAAGGCCACATGTGGCCCTCCACATCCCCAAGTGTGACCCCTCACCCCAATCCAAACTTCACAGAACAAATCCTTTTATTAAAATTTGGATTCAGACAAAAGGCTGCACTCAAGCCACTTGTGGCCCTAAGGTCCCAGTTTCCCCAGCCCTGGTGTATAGTATGATTCTAGATAATTTTGTTGGGAATGAGGTCGATATACAGAGAAAAAAACATGATTAAACCACATGCCAAAATGTTCATAGTGGAGATTTTATGTAATTTTTATTTCTTCTTGGTGCTTTTTTATTTATCTAGAATTCTTACAATGAATATTTATTACAGTTATAAAAAGAAAAAAGTTATAAATCTAATTAAAAAATAGTGAAACCAGAAAGATAATGTTATAGAATTACCTAATGATTTTGGTTCATCCAGGGAAAAATGGCAGACAGGAGAGAGAGTCTGAGAGAGTGGGAGGGAGAAGGGGAGAGGGAGGTAGGCTGTGGGCCTACAAGTGCAGGCTTGGAAAAACTGTAGCTTCTCAGCAGAACCCAGAAAGAAGAGGGCTGTGGACTTCAGGGAGTGGCTTCTCCTGGACAGTCAAGAGGAAAGGGGAAATCAGGAGATAAGTATTACCTAAGAAGGATAAAGATAAAGTTTTCTCCTGGAGGAGACATTTCAGATAGTACACACTGAAAGGAGTTAAGGGGAATGAAGGTGGGAAATGCCATGCAGTCCAGTGGCACCCTGGAAAGCACAATTTCTGTGGACTTGTAAAGGATACTTAAATCCCTGATAGTAGGGATGAGGGGAGTTTGGCTAACAGGAGAGATGGGTAGAGGAGACCAGGCTCCATGCTGATAATCCTGAGTGTTCCCTCTGTCTCAAGTGTGCCTGATTCACTTTCAGCATTACTGCATTCAAATCAGGGCAGTTTTCTTGGCTAGGACCCGATAGTGAATTTATTTTATAAAAGGCCTTTTCTCTAGAAAAGGTAGGTTCCAGTAAAGAGTGTTTTGAGTTTGCTTAGTGACTAATACAGCCTCCTCTGTAATTGCTGTAAGTGAGGAAATCCACATTCTCTTACTCCAGATGTGTAGCAGTCCAGAAGATTTGACTATTTTCTCTGATTCTAGTCTGTTAAAGGGTCACTGTTAACCTGAACCACCTGGATACAGGAAGGCCAGGGTTCTGAGTTTCTGAACAAAGTTTTTTTTAAAACCCTATAAATTAATCTAAAAGAATCCACTTATTTATATTTATGTTTATGATTATAAAGTACACACTCTACTTACTGCCTGGTGGCATTAGTTAACTGCGGAATGACTGCTGGCTTGCTTCTGGGAGCTCGTTTCTTCCTGGACTGTGGAGGATGCTCTGCTTTGATCCCATAGCACCACCTGGTGGTAGGTCTGAGAACCTGAACTTCGAATTTCTAGTTTTCTAACAAAAGCAAAAAACAAAAAAACCGGTCTGTTAAATACATATATAGAGTGGATTAGTTCTCCTTCGGTGCCTGTAGCTCAAGTGGCTAAAGCGCCAGCCACATACACCAGAGCTGGAGGGTTCAAATCCTTTAGGAATAGTTCTCATCCTATTATCGATGAACATCCAGTTAGAAAATCAAAAAGACCCAAATTAAAAAGACGAAAGTATGAATCTCAGATTCGTTTAAATCTTGCTTAACATAGTGTCTGATACCCAGGAGTATAACTGGCTATGAGGTAGGATGAAAAGAACCCAGATCTGCATTTGATTCCAGACATGGAAAGAAAAATTCCAGCCTCGATGGCAGAGTTAATCATATCACTGAAAATTCACACTCTTCTTTGGAACGAGGTGTACAGGTAGTTGCTTTTCTTCCTTCCCATTAGCTGAAGATTGGGACATTCTTGGCTGAGATTTTGGAGATGGGTCTAATGCTGGAAAAGGAGTATATTTATATGTGATTCAAGGCTCACCTCTATCCTGGGCCATAACCAACCTAAAGAAGACCATTTCCAGTGCTCGCTTCGGCAGCACATATACTAAAAAAGACGATTTCCACAGAGCAGCGTATCTGTGAGTGTCAACAATAGAATTATCATGAGTGTTTCTTGAAGGTGGTGAGACTGAGCAGAACATCTGCACGGTGTTAGCTTATTTGTCCAGTGTTGCTTCTTCCCTGGAGAGACAGGCAGCACTGTTTTTTTCTTTTCTTTCTGTTTAATCTTCTCAAGCTGGGAATGGTGGCTCACACCCATAATCCTAGCGCTCTGGGATGCCAAGGCAGGAGGATTCCTTGAGTCTGATTCCAGCCTGAGCAAGGGCAAGATCCTGGCTCTGCTAAAAGTAGAAAAATGAGCCAGGGTGGTGGCAGGTATCTGTAGTCCCAAGCTTGAGGCAGGCGATCACTTGAGGCCAGTAGTTTGAGTTTGGGTTCAGGTTGGGCAACTAGTGAGACTCTGTCCCTTTAAAAAAGAAAAGAGAGAGAGAGAGAGAGAGAGAGAGAGAGAATTCTTGGCCCATGAGCAAGACCAAGATGTCAAAGTAATAGAATTAGAAAAGCGGAGTTAAATAAAACACCTTAGAAGTATGCTAAAAGTGGTAGAAACTGGTTGGGTTTGATTGATTCATTCACCCCTATGTGCCTATATACCTGGACTTTTTCAGGGTCACACAGATGATGGCATAACTGGAACTCGAACTCAGATGTGAATCTTTTCACAGAGTCCTTTTAAATGTCCCTTTCCTCTTTTCCCTCTATTGGAAGTACAGTTTATTGATGTATGCTTGAGTCTCCTGCCTCTTTCATATTATCTTCCCCATCTTTATCTCTCAATGTCTCCTTGACCCTAAGAAAAAATAAAATTACAAAAATGTTTGCCTCCATCTTGACATGATTTCTGATTTTGACTTAATTTTTAATTGGACTAGGAATTTATGAGATTAAAAACAAAAGAATTCAAGTGAATTACCTTTTCTTATAATGTAACACAACTTCTCTTGGCTCAGCTGGAGAGTGCATCTCCAAGGTGCTTTGTAGGTCCAAGGAAATGAGGCCTGATTAGGAAGGAGACTATGTCCACGAATGATCAAAGCAATAATTTATATTAGTCATGGTTGTAAGAATGTGACCCACTGTAGGGACTCACTGCAGGTCTCACTTCAAAAAAAAAAAGACAATTTTATACAGTAGAAATATTAATATGATTCGGGGAAGTCAGTATACACTCATTCAACAAATGTTTTTAGAGCACCTTCCATGGGTTGGTCACTGTGTTAAGCTATAGTAGGGGAAAAAATAAGGATAATATAAAATAACAGTCTAAAATAACAGTCTAAACAGACCAAATATTTTCCTTTGGTAGAAAAGATATAAATTAATAGATATTTTTAATTGTGGTTTTAAAACTGGAATTAGCTCTTAAATCTGTTTCAGGATCCAAGTTGTACTTGAAAGGGACAACTTGATAAGAATGAGAAATACTTCTTTTGGAAGTTTGACATCTTAGCATTGTTTAATTTAATAATACCACCACACCACCATTGCATACACATGTGTGTATACACACATATATCTTCTATAAGTGTTCACGTACAATTCCTTTAAAGAAAAGTCAAATTACTTCAGGAATGAGAATATCAGAGATTCCTTGAGATGATTACCAATGAAAGGTTAAGAAACACTGTGACAGATTCTATTATAACTTAGCTGTTATCAGCTCTACCAATTTTACCAGATTTGAATGAATTGCCTTTTACTTGAAATAAATACAAAATTCTTAGTAAGACAATGCAAAGCATAAAATCATTCTTCTAAGTTAACATAGTTAAACTATTTCACATAAACAGCTATCTCCTCTCTCCTCAGATATCCCTTTCTCTAATGTGTTCCAGTGCTGGTTTCAGAATTCCAAGACCCAAGATACTTTTTCTGGCAGTTAATCTAATTTTCCATGCACTCATGTACTCCCTTAAACCCATGGCCTTTTTTCTCTCCTATTCTCAGAGAATAGCTGACAATTTCTGCAACATTCTTATGTATATACACACACACACACACATACACATATAGTGGGGAAATAATTTATAGTCCCTAAACACAAGCTCCTGTTTTATGTAGCACCAGCAAGTTTATTAAATTTGTTTAATTGTAGTATTCTGTTAACTGCCTGCCACATCCCCCGACTTGATATTTTGCATGTAAAAATTAGCCCCTCCCACTAACTGCTTCTCAGAGAAAGTATCTAATAAAAACTCTAATATCTTCTGATAATGACATTGTCACCAAACCTTAATTTTGATGCTTATTGGAGATAGCTCATTAGTGGAATTTGAAGATGCGGATTGCCATGTATGTCATTGCTTTATGGTAGCAATGGGGTGGCTAGAGGGGAGGATATTCCAAAGCCTCTGTCTTTGCCAGCAACGCATTCCCCACTTTGGGGAAGGGGCAGTTTGGAAAGTCGTCTTTCCATCTTCTGTGACATACCATGTAAAGACCCCAAACCTCATTTTCCCATCAGATTACTGCCGTAAGTGTCTCCTGTATTGAATTCAAGAGCTAGCTTTAAATAGTAGTCATTTTAGTAGCCAAGATCTGTCTACTTTTATAAAAACGTGGGCCCCAAATACCTGCCTTGAGACTAGAATGTATAAGTATTTTGAGATATTCAGATATAGCACTGGAATGTCTTTTCTCTTAGGTTCATGTGACATCTGAGGTGTTCTTTATGCCATTTCAGAACTAAAGAGAGTTCTGGAAGTATTTTGACTTTATATAATTTTCTCTTGCTGAAAAGTTATTGTGTTTTTTTGTATGTCTTCTTGCAGCCTGTCACATATTGGAGTGCCGCAATGGAATGGCCCAAGACGTCATAAGTACCATAGGGCAGGCTTTTGAACTTCGGTTTAAACAGTACTTGAAAAACCCTTCCCTGAATACTTCTTGTGAAAGGTCAGCCAAGAGCTCTACAATTGTTTGACTTGCTATATATATTTTAAAAATGAATATGGCATTTTAGAATTCATTAATTCGTTCTTATAAGTAGCCACAATTTCAGTACAAGATAATAGTGACATTTTCCCTCTATTACTATTTATTCCGCTATTTCCTCTTGCTTTGTAGTAAGATTAAAGGAGATACTAAAAGTAGGACTGGGTCAGCCCTGTTTCCCTCATGTTACACAGGGCTATGAATGAATTAAGTGGAATCATAAAATAATAAACACCAACAAATTTCTCAGATTTGTTTCCACTCCAGAACCCTTACATATTGGTGAAAAAGAAAAAAAATCAAGAACAAAGAGCAAAATAAAATTCAAATGTCCATGGCAGGAACTTTTGTGAGTTTGCTTGCTTGCAGTGGAAATAGATTGGCTCCAGTTAAACTGCGGCAGGGGTAGAACAGGACGTGACCCAAGGATCTGGTTGTTCTCACTAAGGCACATCAAGTCCGCAATGAAAACTGAACTCTTTCAGGCCTCTCCAGCCTCACCGAGTGTGGAAGGCAGTGATGCCTCTGGCTCCCACAATTCATGCCTGAGAAACAGACCTCTTGAGCATTTTAAAATGCATTTTCCCTTGATCTGTCACTTTGTGTATCAACAAACACTGGGTTTGGAGAGCTTCCTTTATGAGGTGGTCTAGGATAGCAAAGGAGAAGGGGTTACCAGAAGCCTCTGATGCTGAACTTTTCCCAGGATGGCACTTAGAGCTTAGTGCATTTTGTTGACACGTAATAAACCCAGTGAAACTGTGTGGGTTGTCAGTAGAATCCGCCTCATCCAAAAAGACTTGATTTATTTTTTTATAAGAATTTTTTACTAATTTCAATTGGGAAGAAAAGTCTGTTTGTTTGTTTGCCCTGTTTCAATTCTAAAAACAATTGCGTATTTACATAAATCTACCCACTTGCCACATATGGTCCTAATATTTCTTTATTAATCCCATACACTCCTTCAGATTTGTGCAGACAAGATAGCTGGCGATAGCACTCTTGTTTTTTTCATCTTGGTTTAATAAACGGGGCCAGGCCTCTACCCAAATAACAATATCTGAATTTTCTCTAAGCAAAACATTTCCAAAATGGAACAATTAAAGCATGCTGGAGATACCCAAGAATACTTTGTATTTTTATGATCTTACGTTCAAAATGCCTTGTAGTTAGTAAGTTCATTATTTATTATTATTATGTATCAATGAGGGCAAACACAAAAGCATCACCCTAGGCACTCTTGTTGGCTTGCCCTGCTTTGTCTACAGAGAAAGATAAACAGCTCAGTCATCTGGTCACTTCCATCCAGATGTTCGACATCACTTACGCATAGCCATAAATTTAAAACATGAATACAGAGTTTTCAGTATGATTTGCATGGTCTCCTCCTGTTGCATCCCCGATTACATTTGAATTCCTGCCCAACCTCTTGCGGGTTCTCTTTTCCCCGTCCAGGGAGGAGGAGGCGCATGTTGACGGCCCTGCTGAGGAGAGAGAAGATCACGAGTATTACAATGAAATTCCAGGGAAGCAGCCACCTGCAGGTGGTGTTTCAGATGTGCGGATCAAAGTTCAAGCCACGGAAAAAATGTCGTACTGCCCCTTACGGTGTGAAAAATTGTGTTATTTGGTAAGTAACGTTTTATTGTATTAGAACCAGCAACACGATTCTGCCCTTATCACCAGAGCACTTAATTTGAGCATTTCCAAATGCTGGTTTAGAAAAAGTCCCATCTTCCTCAAATATAGGGCCAGTGAGTGAATCATTGTTGGAGCCTGTACTAGATTATTTTTACCCCTAATCCTCCAATGGCAGCCTCAACAGATGACCTCACTTCTCACTTCATTGGGAAGACTAGGGCAGTCCAGCTTGTTATCCTCAACTTCACCCTTTCCCCTCTCCAAGTTACCTTCTCCTTGCTTCTCTTCCTTAGCAACTGTCTCCAAAACTATTTTCCCTGGGCTCCGGATCCAGTCCCTCCTGCCAGCTCTGTGCCCTTGTTTTGTCCTTTAACCTTTGTCTCAGGCTTCGTTCTCTATTAGTTCTTTTCCTTCTGCAGGCAAATAAACATGGACTCCCCAACAGAAGTAATCATGTCCCACCTTCTCATCAGGGGGACTTGTAGAACACTGCTGCGCTGTACTTGTAAGATTGAATTCTGCTTGACAACTTGATAGAAATTACTTTTGCAGTGGTCACCCAGGGTCTAACTGCTAAATCTATTTCATTCCACAATTTTCTTCATCTGTCTACAGCATCTGACACCTGTTCGCTATGCCATCTTTTTTGAGACCTCCCCTGTTATCTCCCAGAAGGTTTCCATCTTGTCCTTCTCTTTCTGTGTCTCTAGGTGCTGCTTTTCTTTTTTTCGTGTTTTCTAACATTTGATTATGAATATTTTCAAACATGAAGTAGTTGAAAGAATTATAGAGTGAACACTCACGTCCTTGCCATGTAGATTCTACAATTATCATTTTACTACATTTGCTCTATCACGTATGTAGCCAATGATCATCTATTCATCTAAATTTTGAAGAAAGTCACATCTTTTCTTTTCATGTCAAATTTTCTTCCATATCCTCGCCTGAAAACCCAAGCTCTGCCTTACCACGTGGGTAAGCACTCTCCAAGGCTCTGCTCTCAGCCCTTGCCTTGCCCCTGGTATACACTTGTATACACCTGTGTATACACTGCTTACCTCTTCTCTGTCTTCAGCCCTTATCAGTCTTGTCAGCTGAATGCCATGTTGCCTTACATTGTTCATTTATATCAAGGTTGAACTCAGCATTTTTTCCCTGACTCCAAACTCGATTCCTTTCCAGATTTGTTCATGTTTATGAGTGGCACTGCCACTCTGCCACAATCTTTTGTTTTTACTACATTTTGGGCCTCATGTCAACTCAGTCTGAAGAGCTAGGATTCTGGCATGAAAATATCCTTTGAATATGCCCAGAACTTTTCCACTTCAGCTGCACCTTTCTAAATTCTGGTCTTCACTTGCCTCGATGATTGTGAAAGCTTCTTTCTAGTTCCCAATCTCATCTCCCCAAGCCCACGTGCACAGTACTGCCAGATTAGTCTTCCTAAAAGCATCGCCCTTCTCAGAGGCATCAGAAAATCCCCATTCCAATGTTGAAAAGAGCTATCTAGATGGGGATGATTGAAGCCTGTTGACTGGATGAGATTCTTAAGGATGAGAAGTGAGTCTGGCACAAACCTCAGTAGAGTAGGGCTCCAATCTGCCGACTCAGAGTAGAGAGAAATTGTTGGCTACATGGTCAGTGTTTATACTGATGTCTTGAAAATTACTTTCTGACTGAAACTTGGATTGTGTCCTGGAATGTGACCTCTCAAGCATAGGCAGTAACCCTCAGGACACAGGACACAGGCAGCCTTTAGGAACCCCCAGCCCAATCAGACCCACCTCTGCAGCTCCAAAGCAATGAAAAAGTATATTCTCCTCACCCCAAATCACAGTTTCCTTTTCTTAGCTGTCAGACATTTCCTTTGTCAGAAAGTGAAATCATCTGCTGTATTCTTCTGGGAGCATTATTAGTATTTTTTAAGAAGTTTGTGAATGTGTAACATGTTTATAAATGTTTCACAACTTGTGAAATTCTTGTTGTGTTGTTTGTACAGCCTGGAAACTCCAAGCATAGCAGCGTATACGAGAACTGTTTAGAGCAAAGCAAGGCGACAGGTAGGTACGATGTTCTTCCCCATCTGCCATCCGCCTTTTTCCTTCTAACTCCTATGGTCATGCATAGCCCTTGCTCTTAAATACTTCACAGGGAGGTCAGGTGTGTATAAGTGAACATATACTCCTTTGGCTGCAGGCCTCTAAGAGAGGCCCAGAAGGCTGCAAGCGTGTCACCAGGATGGCTTGTGGTTTTTCCTTGTTCGGTGTGATCCACCTTGGTGATGGTTTTGTTTTGTGGAGTCTTTTCCTGCTTTGATGTCATCAAAGTTCTTCTCCTGGAAAGGTGCTTTCTCTGCTCCAAACTTGAGGGAGTTCCACTTCAAAGATCAGATAGGAAACTAATGTGAAAATTGATGCCTGTCATATCCATTAGGATTAAGATAAAACATTCGTTCCAGCTTGGCAAAGGGAACAAAAGGGTTAGGCAAAATATGAGCATGTCAGTTAGGAGCCTTTCCACCCCATACTTGCCGGGGTATTAAATGTTTTGTTAATGTATGTGATCGTTGATGTTAGGCAAAAGTTTTCCACAATGCAACTGTAGTGCATAAGATATCAGGTTGGAAATATATTTTAATGAAAACAAGTTATGCTGCCAGTTAGTCATTGCATTCTTATGAGTTGTTGGAAGTATTTATTTCTTTGGGAAAGAAAGGTTTGCAGCTTTAGACGGGGAGATGACTGAACAGTATAAGCCATTCAGTGGAGAATAGAGTTCGGTAACCATATTTGAGGACTCAAATTAGTAGAAACTTGTCACCTACAAGGTAGTCCCTTCCAAGGGGACTCCTCTGTTTCTTGTGGAATTATGCCAATGTGATCTATTAATTTTATTATTTTTTTATACAGTGGGGGATGCATGAGATTTATTATTTCTGGTACAGATGTGATTGCCACCCTCCTCTATCTTGTAAAATGAAATAGTGAGCTAAGGTAGTATTTTAAATTCTTTAAAAACATAGCTTCTGGGGGCACCCGTGGCTCAGTGGGCAGGGCACTGGCCATATACACTAAGGCTGGCAGTTCTGAACCCAGCAACGTAAGAAAAAAATATCCGGGGTGTTATGGTGGACACCTGTAGTCCCAGCTACTTGGGAGGCTGAGGCAAGAGAATTGCTTAAGCCCAAGAGTCTGAGGTTGCTGTGAGCTGTGATACCATGGCACTCTACCCAGGGTGGCAGCTTAAGACTCTGTCTCAAAAAAAAAAAAGGCTTCTTTTGATAAAAATTAAAATTCCATGCCATGCTTTGAAATTTCTTAAAATTCTGAATTAATTCTTAATAGTATGACTAAACAAATTAGACTACTGGTCAGTTTGACTCCCTTTTTAAAACTACCCTCTCTAGGAGCTGTAATTCCTTCCTCCCTCTTTTCCATCACCCTGGAAATTCCTTACCTAAGGATTAGCAGTCAGGAACATACCACATGTGCCCTGTGTGTGTAACCATTTTCTCCCGGTGCTGAAGCTCCCCTTGGAAGTTCCTTTATGTCCTTTTTATCTCATTCATGTATTCTTCATTTATTTTTTTTTATTTTATTTTTTGAGACAAAGTCTCACTTTGCTGCCCCTGGTAAAGTGCTGTGGCATCACAGGTCACAACAACCTCCAACTCTTGGGCTCAAGTGATTCTCTTGCCTCAGCCTCCCAAGTAGCTGGGACTCCAGGTGCCCACCATAACACCTGGCTATTGTTAGAGATTGGGTCTCGCTATTGATCAGGCTGGCCTCGAATTCCTGAGCTCATCAATCTAGCCTCAGCCTCCCAGAGTGCTGGGATTATAGGCATGAACCACCACACCTGGCCGTATATTCTTTATATATTTATCAATTCACTCAATGGCTATCGAAAACTTCCCATGGGCCAGGCACAGTGTGAGGTGCTAGGGGTGGAGACCCGGGTGGCACTCATTTAATTTGCAATTTAACCAGAAAGTTACACCTTAAACAAATGCTTGCAAATGTGATGAGTGTTTCAAAGCCCTAGATGTTACAAGAACAAATAATAGGGAAACCTAAGTTAATCTGGGGTGGGAGGGCTGTAGAGGCTTTCTCTAAGGAAGTGACACCCAAACCAAGACCTGAGGGATGAGTGGAAATTATCTAGTCCCGAAGAGTGAGGTGAGGAAGGAAGGGAGGGTGCCAGAGGGAGAGGGAAAGAGAGGGGAAAAAAAGAGGGGGAGAGAGAGAAAATAAATGGGCTCTAGAACTAAATGTGCCAGGACCAGTTCCCAGATCATGGGCACAGAGAGAGTGTAGGTCAAAGAGAGGAAGAGGAGTCTTGAATCAATGACAGAGTCCCGAGGACCTCCAGCATTTTCAGTCCTGTCCAGATACCTCCCTTTACAGCTTATCTTTTGTTCCCCCATTAAGCAGTCTTTCTACCCGTGTCTTCTGTCCTCAGTCATCCAGCTTCCAAGGGGAACTTGCTACATGAAAATTCTTGACATTTCTAGAATTGTGTTGAACGGGCTAAATCACAAAGTCACTAATGAAGAAAGGGGCATGGTTTCCCTTCCTTTCTTTCCCAAGAACTCTCAACTTGATTTTTGAAACATATTTTAAAAGCAACCTCTCCCCTAAGCATAAATTTATAAAGAAATTAGTGGATATAAGAGGATATCATTTCAACCTTATTCAAGACTTTTCTTGACTGTAGTCATCATAGAATTCAGTTTATTGTTTCTGCTTCTCTTGGTTTTACTTCTTTAAAACAATATACAATGTAATCCCTTACTCTATATGTGCCCTAAGTCTCCATAAGCAGATCCAAACACTTGTAATAAAAGTTTGTTTGATTCTTGTTTTTTTTTTTTTTTTTTAAATAGAATTAGTTTTAGCCATAATGGTTAACTCTTATGCAAGTATATCATCTTCTGGTTTGCCTAAACTGGAACCCAAATGTATATTCGTAATGAAAAATACAGCAGTAGGAAATTCTGTGGCCTACTACCTTTCTTAACAGTGGCTCTATGCTAATGAGTAACTGGAAACCTTTCAGAATCTTGGGGAGGTAAGAAATGGTGTTTGTATTATATATATTTTTTTGAGACAGAGTCTTACTATTCACCCTTGGTAGAGTGCGGTGAGTGCCGTGAGTGCTGTCACAGCTCACAGCAACCTCAAAGTCTTGGGCTTAAGCCATTCTCTTGCCTCAGCCTCCCAGGTAGCTGGGACTACAGGTGCCCACCACAATACCCAGGTATTTTTTTGTTGTTTTGTTGCAGTTGTCATTGTTGTTTAGCCGGCCTGGGCTGGGTTTGAACCCACCAGCCTTGGTGTATGCGGCTGGCGCCTTAACCACTGAGTATGGGTATTTGTAGTTGACAGAAGTCCTCCAGCTAGATACTTTCCTCCCCCTGTAAATCACTGAGTTACAACATTGTTTCTATAAAGAAGTAGATTCTGAGTTCCCCAGTGGAACCAGAAAGCTCGGAAGCCATCTCCCCAAACCTCAGCCATTAACACCTTGGTGGGATAGGAGTCAACCCACCTCTGGGGCCACTGTGAGTAAGACCCTCCCACTGTGGCAAGCAGGAGTTCCCTGCTACAATGTTCTTTTTTTTCTTTTTTTGCAGTTTTTTTTGGCCAGGGTCAGATTGATTTGAACTTATCACCTACAGCATATGGGGCCGGCACCCTATTCCTTGAGCCACAGGCACTGTCCTGCAATGTTCTTTTTATCTTTAGATACCTAGAACCTTGGAACCTGCCTGTGACTATTTGGGCATATCTCTGTCTTAAAAGTGATCTGAAATTCTGGACCAATGAGCAAATCACTCACAGTTGCCAGAATAGCAAATACAGTTTGTATGACTTTTCTCAGAACTTCACATGTAAGCATTTGAGAGGCACCTACAAGTTTGGCTTTTTTCCTCCAAAGACCTTTATTTATTCAAATATTGACTTAAAACTTGATTTCTGGTATATCATAAATACTGAAATAGGTTTCTGGTTGTTGAAGGAGTTAATTGTATTTTCACTAGACATAGAAAATAACCCTGTCCTTCATTCTAAATTCCCTATGGAAAAAAAATAGTTACCAAAATAGAATAACGTTTCTCCGACCTTCAAGTTAAAATGGAAATGTTGATTTTTTTAATCAAAAAGACTTTAAATTTCCATAAACCCTAAGGCTCATGCTTAAAAACTTTGTTACTTACAGTATCTACACACTTTATATATTTATTTTCTGACAGTTTTTTTCTTAGGCAGGTTGGATAGATTCTCAGAGTAATAATTGGCTCAAAGAATTTTTGGAATACATAATGCCTGGGAAATGTGGCTAAGATTGCATCAACCAGACACTTTAACCTGGAATGATTTCAAATTTGGGTATGGGGTGGACTGTCTGCATTTGAAAAAAAGCAATGTCAGTTTTCGAGAGAGACTGAGATAGACCCCAAAGCTTGTGTGTAATCCTGTGGGAGGATGCTCTTAATGTGAATAGAGCATCGATTCAGCTTAATGCTTTGTGAAGGGCAGCTGAGTCATGTCCTGTGATAAGTGTTAATTTAGTCTTCAGAACATGGTGGGGTCAAATACACTAGGAAAGAAAACTGGGTAGATGGGCAGTCCTTTGTTCATTCAGCTAACAAATGTTTTTCTTTTGAACACCTGCCTCATGCAACACACTAAAGGTGCAGAAGCTAGGCAGATAAGTGGGTTAGAGTCTCTTCTCAAGGACTCAAGGGGGCAGGCAAACAAGTAAACATACACTTACAGTTGATGTGGACTGGCACCTTCCCCAGCCAGGAGGGAGGGAATCGGGGGAAGGCTTCCTGAAGGAGATGGTTTCAGAGCAGAATCTTCACAGACAAATAGGAGTTGGCAAAGAAAAGAAGAGGTGGGTATTTCAGTCAAAGAAAAGCATCATGTGTAAATAAACAACTGAGCACCAGTGAGAACAATATACTAAATGTCAACTAAAGGCAGGCCCTCAACATTATTTCACTTAATTCTCACAATTGTATTTTAATCGAAGCATCCACATTTTACAGATGTGAAAACTGAGTCTTAGAGAAGTTAATTAACTTGCCCCAGACCACAGAGATACTAAGAGATACCACAGGAGTTTGAACTCACATCCATGTGAGTAGTTGACCTTTTAGCCACTTGCAACCATTTTTGATCATGTTGCATCTTCAGTACATTTTTTTTTTTTGAAGGTTTTTTTTTTTTTTGGCCAGGGATGGGTTTGAACCCACCACTTCCAGCAAATGGGGCTGGCGCCCTACTCCTTCAAGCCACAGGCACCGCCCACATCTTCAGTACATTTTTTAAGAGCAGGCTCTCCTAAATAAATGATTGGTCAATCATATATAAGTTACATCTAAGTACAATACCAATTTATTATGCATTTATAAAACACACAAATGTAGAAATTTTAAAGTTAGAGTTGGTAGTGAATAAATATTTTTTAAAGTCTTAGTAATTACAACAGCTGAATTAGATCATATCTCAAGGCCTAGTATACATTTAGAGCATTTATTGACAAAATAGATGTAAATCTACATTTAAATCTTGACAGTTTTAACTTTTAGGGGTCCCCAAGCTCTGATTGGATTAGGTCATCCTTGTTTATAAGCCCTTAATGCAGCTAAGGAGGAGCTTTTACTCAGGGTAAAAGGATTATCTTCAACCCTTAGTTTCTTTGCAGGGATTTTTCAGCCACTTTCCATTTGTGAAAGTAAGTTTAGTTTAAACTAGATAATGCAACTTATAAATCCACTTAACTGAGCAAATGGAAACTGCCTTATATGTTGCAAAATGCCCAAAACAAACAAAGCGTCCTGTCAAACTCTGTAGAAAGGAGTCCCCTTTCAGTAAACCCCACATATGGAGTGTGACACACAGGCAGGCTGACGCATAACAGCTGACATACAGGCAAGAACTAAAGGAGGAGCAGGTGGTGGTCTAACAGGCTCCCCCTACTTGGGGAACACTTAGGTTTTCATCCTGCCAGTTCACCACACTGTGAAATTCAATTCTTGGACCACAACAGGGCAGTTTAATGACTGAAGCAGAAGAAGGACTGGAGAAGTGTTGTTGCTCAGTTAGGCAATGGAAGGCCACCACTTCCCATGCAGCCTCATGGTGATCCGGTAGCTAAAACAATAAACATACTCGTTTAAACAGTAAAGCAAAACTATTTTATCCTGGCACTTTAGGACAGAACCCTTGGAAGGTACAGAGTGCTTCATACTATCATGTAGTGAACTGTGGTGCATTCTGTCACTATTTGTTGATATCCTAATATCATGTGCCAGGCGTGTACAGTGGTTGCCGTTGAGAGCAAGGCAGAAAGGATCCCTGCCTGCATGGAAGATGCAGTCTAGATGCATTATAGATACTAAATAAAAATAACATAAATGATAGGATTCAGTACTCTTATGAGAAGGGTTTTGAAGGTTAAGTGCAAACTGCTAGGAAAGCAGAAAGGCCTAATCTATTCTGGAAGGTCGAGGAAGGCTCTCCTGAAGAAAGAGACGTTTCAACTGACATCTGAAGGATGAGAGTGATGGAAAGGGAGGAGGGAAACGCATGTCAATCGGAGGAGATGACCTTTTGGTGGACATCATACGGCAAGAAGGCCGAGGTGACCCTAGGCAGAGACTGGGGAGGAGAGAGAGTAGAAGGGAACTCTGCAGTAAACAGAGCAGGGCCTGCAGTGTGGGAGACAATTGAAAGGTTTTTAAATCTCTGAGAAATAGGATCAGATTTGTAGGGGGTGCTGTGGAGAGGGAGTCTCACTCTGTTGCCCGGGCTAGAGTGCAATGGCATAAGCCTATCTCACAGCAACCTCAAACTCCTGGGTTCAAGCAATCCTCCTCCCTCAGCCTGAGTAGTTGGGACTATAGGTGCCTGCCACCACACCCAGCTAATGTTTCTGGTGTTAGTAGAGAGGAAGACTCACTCTTGCTCAGGATGGTCTCAAGCTGCTGAACTCAATTAATACTCAAGTCTTGGCCATCCCTAGTGCTAGAATTACAGGTGTGAACCACTGCACCTGGCCCCTGATTTGCAGTTTTGAAAAGATCATTTTGACCAAATACTTAGAATAGAATGGATAGGGAGAGAATAGATTAAGAGGGGAGGAGGAAGTAACCTGAGGGTCGAGTTGTGCCTATTGAATAAGTGAATTAAACATCAGTAATCAGTGTAAAGCTGAACTGGGCAAGAGAAAATTCTGGGCACAGAGAAGCCAGACTTTTCATACTTAAGAATTTAATTTAATTTAATTTATTCATTCATTTCTAAATGAATTTAATCCATGGGAAGTAAGACTTTTAAATTAATTAATTGATTTTTTTGAAAAGGAGTTTAACAATAGATATTCAAGTTCAGTATGATACGGGTATTTTCCCGATTCCTGGCTACCCCTGTGAGCAGTGCTGGGTGCAGGTTACTGCTGTTTGCTGAGACAGTCAGTCCCTTTTCTTCCATGGACATTTCGTCTTTTGGATGTTGCTGCTTTTCCTGCCTACTGTTGAAGCAGTGGGTTAGCTGAGGGATGGGGAGCTCAATGAGGTGGTGGCTTTCCCTCAGAGTGGTGATTATCTTGATTTTATAGGTAAAACCTGGAAGTTGATGTTCAATTCTTATATAGAGTGGGCATGCCTTTTAGCTACCTGTCAATTCTAATCTCCAACGTTATTTTAGTTATTATTTACAAAGCAAAGACATGACACATCAATCACTACTAATCACTGCAGGTAATGCCCATGAGAGAGGGGTGCAGGCCCAGCGAGACGCCTCATCAGTGAAGCACACCACGTGTCGAGCGGATCTCTTCGACGACCCCTGCTACATTAATACGCAGGCCCTGCAAAGTATACTTGGCTCCGCTCGAACTCAAAGCTCAGCTCAACCCCTGGGGAGCCCGTGGCACTATGGAAGTAAGTAGCAACTCACTGTATTAGTTCCCAGGGCGGTTGTAACATATCACCATGGACTGGGTATTTTAAAACAACAGAAATTGATTCTCTCACAGTTCTGGAAGCCAGAAGTCCGAAATCAAGGTGTCGGCAGGTTGGCTTCTTCTGGAAGATCTGGGGGAGAATGCACTCATACGTTTTCCTAACTTCGGGTGGCTGCTGACAATTTTCATTGTTCCTTGACTTGCAGACAGGCCAGTGCAATCTCGGCCTCAGTTCTCATGTCACCTTCCCCTGGATCTCTGTGTCTCAGGTCTCCCTCTCATTTCTCCTACAGGACAAGAGTCGCTGGATTTAGGGTGAGATGAGATGATTAGATGAGATGAACTTCATCTCAAGATCCTTAATTTAATTACATCCACAAAGACCCTTTTGCCAAACTAGGTCACATTCACAGGTGCCAGAGATTAGGACATCAATTTATCTTTTGGAGACCACTATTTAACTCATTACACTGTCTCTTGACTTTAGAGAAGACTGTTTTCTGGCCATTTTCAGGGAGTGAGGGGTTGAGGGGTTTCTTTACCTCAACCCCTCACTGTGGTTAATATGGATTAGAAATGTGAAGATGTTTGGGGGTTTCCAGGTTAGGGCATGTTAGTTTGGAAAAATCCTTTCAAGTACTTTAAATTTAGTCGCAACTTTTGGTTTCTTCTATGTGCTTTTGCTGAAGGAAGGGCTGACAGAGCCAGGAGATAACTTGCAATTTGTTTATTTGCGTGAGTAACTATAGCCACTATTTCTGCTCTGATGGCATTAATTTTATTCATCTGAAAACTCATTAATAAGTCATCTATAAAGTACTAAATAAGATGGTTCCTTTCCTTGTCCATATACTGTGGGTAAAATACAGTAAGGCAAACATTTTTCTTTCTGCTGAATTGTTTCCAGTGGTAAATGCATGAATAGAAACATAAATAAATAAAAACGAAACAACACCAAAGCCTATAATCAGCTGAAAAATAAATAAACAAAAAATGCTTTTCATGGCATGTTGAAGCTTGTTGGGTTCAGAGACTGGCTTGGTGTCAAATCTGGTTTGCTCCGAAGATGGAGAGCCAGTCAGTCACTGAGAAAGACCTTTCACTATGTCAGGAAGTTTCTACAGAACTGCCAAAGACAACTTTCTAGCTAGTGTGGCTACAATGGTGAGACAAAATTTAGAGGGAGATTTTGTTTAGCTTGGGCACCAGATTACCTTAACTCTCTAGATGAAGAAGCAAAGGTCCTCATTGTCAGCCGAGTGGCAGAGTGTCCCATCTTTTTGCAGACTTCCTAGGATCATTCTTGGCACCCAATTCAACCAAGTTGGGTTCTCTGGGAATAAACCCTGAGATGGAGCTTGGCATGCAGCGTCTTTACAGGGGCCAGTACCAGGAAGCAAGTGGGAGGAAGCAGGGTGGCACAGAGAGGGAGGTGGGACTACAACACCAGCCTGACAAAGCCTCCACCAATCCCACTTACAGACTCTCCAGCCCCACTTATGTCTCTCTTTGGACGTGGGCCACCCTAGTGAGGACAAGCCCAAGGACAACTGAGGCAGAGCCTGACAGGTTGGTCAGCTGGAAGCCAACTACTGACACATGGGGCAATTGGTCCTTCCTTCAAGGGGGATCTGGGCAGTGCATCTCTGTCCACCTGAGAGGGCATCTTGTGCAATGGACAAGTGGTATACCGTGAATTCAGGTTCAGCTGTTCAATGGATAATCTTACTCCATTGTTGAGTGTGAACTACCCTGTGTGGGTAGGTAACATTTGTTATAGGGATGGCTTTTGGAAAAATCAAGTTTCTGGACCCTAGGTTTTAAAAGTAACTTTATAAGAGTATACACTTGATACCTTTCGTTTCTTGAACTTTTAAGAGCCACAACATATTATCAGAAAACTTATTTAGTAGGTGGCCCAAATTAGGTAATCTCTGGTATTAAATATTCCTTGATTTATAACTCCAGTTCCTTTATAATCAAGATTTTAAAGTTGAAGGTTTTTATAACTCAAGCAAAGAAATTTTACCTTTCACCACAGACAATTCAATAACACAAAGAGGTAAAATTAATACATAACAAAATTCCTATCATTAGTTGAAAATAAATATTTAGCCTGACTTCAGTCTTCTTTCTTTAGCCTTTTTTCATCTCCCTGCTTTGATGGAAACATGTTTAATAATTCAGGGCTCTGGTTCTCTCTCTCTCTCTATTTCTTACTAGGATTTAATGTACCATAACCTCCCTGGGCTTCTGCTCCCCCCCTGGGGTTAAGTTCAGCCTGTTCTTTTTCCCTCTAAAAAAATAAAAAATTAAGTCCAACTCCAAAAGCATAAATAGTGTTGATTTAAGAAAATTTAATGAAGAGATGGAGTAAAGATAATTTACACATACTTTTAAAATAAAATATGTTAACTGTACTCTTAACCTTTCACCCCTAATGATTCCTCCTATTTCCTTCCTTCCTCCCTCAGAAATCCTCTTTAGCCTCTTCAGGGATACTTAACCTCTCTTATCCAGATAAAACCTTGGTGATTAGCTCAATATAACCAAACAAAACCATATCAAAGCAAATCCAGAATTACTAACCTACTGTCTGTCAAGTGTGCCCTTGGGACTCCTCAGCTCATCCCGGCACACTGCCAACACAGGAAGCGATTGACACAGTCTTTATTCCTATCCGAAGAAAATCATTAGTTCTGGCACTATCTCATTTTTGATTGATGTATTATTATCATACTTTTAGTCTTAGCTGCCATAACAATAAACTCCCCCAAATATTTTAGTTTAAAAAAAGAACTGAAGTTCATTTCTTTTACTTAGTAGCTCAAAGATTGGTGGGACTGGACTGATAGGGCAGCTTTGGCATTCTCAATATCTCTCTTTCATCTTTGGTCCCATGTGGTTGCTTGGACTCTCACCAGCACATGTGTGATGTGGGAAAAGAGAAAGGTAAGAGAAGTGCCTATTATATACACACACACACATTTCTTTGAAGGATATGACCCAGAAGTGACAGACATCATTTGCCACCTGCCAGTAGTAAAATTGACACATGTGGCCGTACCTTGCTGCAAGGGAGGATAAAAAAGTTCTCATAGTTCATGCCTAGCTAAATGTTAGGAGCTCAAGAATGCAATGAAAGGAAGGATTGATACTGGCAAACAAACTATTTCTACCATAGAACACCTTTCTGCCACTCAAATATTCCTGTGCTCTTTTTACATGGAACTCGTATACCCTCTCCCCCAGGAGACACTGTAGATACAGCATACAATTACAGTGTCCAAGACGAGATGGCCATCCTTCTGATCTTACAGTTGTCTGCCACCTTCCACACACACAATTCATAATGGAATAGGAATAAAATAATTGCAATATAAACTCACTTGCGCAGAGGGGAAGAATCCAACAGCAGGAGGCAGCAGTCAGTGGTCCACAGGGATAACCAGGCCCTGCCAGGCAGTGATTGTGAAGCTCCCTGAGCTGGAAGTAGAGCAACTGGTTTCCTTAGACTCTCAGTCGGCTTAATGAGAGGAATTTGGTATCTGTTGTCATCTGTGGGCCCAGACTCTGCCATCTGGGCTGTTCCTACCATTATTTTCTATGTGCACAGTTAAGGTAGCTGTTGGAGAATGTTCCCTTCTTGAAGAGTCACCATTTTTACAGCTTATTTCCCCCTGATGTGAACATGAGAAGTTAAGAGTTTGCTTCAAGGGACAAAGGCCGTAGATAAGAAGGGACTGTGATTTCTTTGGTATTGTGATTTTCTCAAAAACTTAGTCATATTCTACTTTGTTCACTTCGTGTAAGTTTATTCACTTAGTGTAAGTTCCACATGAAATTTTCCATAATATACTTCTATCGTTCTTTTATTGCCAGACTGATCTGTAGTGATCTCCCTTCTCTCTTTGCTGTTACTGATTATTATCTCATTTTTACTTGATCAGCCTCTTTTAGGTTTATTCATTTTACCAATCTTTCCAAAGTACCCAGATTTAGGTTCAATTTTTTTTCTCTCTCTCTCTAGTTTGTTTTGGGTATAGATGGGGTCTCACTATGTTGCCCAAGCTGGTTTCAAACTACTGGCTTCAAGTGATCCTCCTGCCTTGGTCTCCCAAATTCCTGGGATTACAGGCATGAGCCATCATACCTGGGCTATTGTTTTTTGTTTTCTATTTAGTTTATTGCCATTTTTATCTTGATTATGTTTTCCTTCTACTTGTTTTGCATTACATTTTCTCTTCTTTATCTTTATTTATTTATTTATTTTTGAGACAGAGCCTCAAGCTGTCCCCCTGGGTAGAGTGCTATGGCTTCACTGCTCACAGCAACCTCCAACTCCTGGGCTCAAGCGAGTCTCCTGCCTCTGCCTCCCAAGTAGCTGGGACCACAGGCGCCCACTATTTTTTGGTTGCAGCCATCGTTATTTGGCGGGCCTGGGCTGGATTCGAACCTGCTACCTTAGGTGTATGTGGCTGGCGCCTTAGCTGCTTGAGCCACAGGCACTGAGCCTCTTCTTTATCTTTATTTCTGTAACAAAATATTTATTTCACTTGACCTTTTTATGTGAATCAAGGGGTCTAACTTATCCACATAAGTCAATTTTCTAAATGCTATTGATTAAATAATATCCTCTTTTTTCTAATACCACTCTCTATTAAACTAGGCTCCTCCTATGTGTGTGAATCTGCTTCTAAGATGTTTATTATACTTTTTTCTACTGGGCCACTTGCCTATTCTAAACCAGAGTCCTTTTTACTGCATGCCAATTGCTATGCTTTTATAATATGTCTTACTAGACATTTAATTCTTCCTTCATGACAAATAATTTTTCTCTGGGTACTATCCCAACCTCTCACTTATGTTTAACATTTTATGTTGACATCTTTTCTACCAACTTTTCAGATACTTTGCAGAAGTAAGCATATTTTTTCTTCTCAATAATGCAAAGAAATTCCTCATGGATTCCATACTTCAAAATTAGCTTACTTGTTAAAATTTAGTTGTAACCCTGAAATTAGTACTCATGGTGCTTTTGTGATCATTCACAGACATGCCCAGAGAAACAAAAATTTTGAGTACACACCCACTACACATGTTCCTGGCTGAGGTCAAACCAGGTCACACTCCACTTTCTTGTTTGGTCTCATACTGTACACAAGTATACTTTTGTGGTCTATTTAGTGCCACTTTTTTTTCTGTTTGTTGGTGATTTCACTGTTTAAGGTGTCCCAAACAAAATGCCATGGTGCTATCTAGTGTTTCTAAGTACAGGAAGTCTGTGATCTACCTTATGGAGAAAATACAGGGTGGCCATAAAGTTCATGTGCAATTTAAAATAGTATGCAATTTTTAATTGTACATGAACGTTATGGACACCCTGTATGTGTTTTAGGTAAACATTGATTAGGCAAGAATTAGATTGTTGTTGGCTGTGAGTTGTATTAGTGAATCAACAATATAGACTAAACAAGATGTCTTTTTCTTTTTTTTTTTTTGAGATACAGTCTCACTCTGTTGCCCCAGGCTAGAGTGCCTTGGCATCACAAATCACAGCAACCTCAAACTTTGGGGCTCAAGTGATCTTCTTATCTCAGCCTCCTGAGTAGCTGGGACTACAGGTGCCTGCCACAAGGCCCAGCTAATTTTTCTATTTTTAGTAGAGATGGGGTCTCACTTTGCTCAAGCTGGTCTCAAACTCCTGAGCTCAGGCAATCCACCCGCCTTGGCCTCCCAGAGTGCTAGGATTACAGGCGTGAGCCACCACACCTGGCCTAACAAGATGTCCTTAAGCAGAATCTCACATAAAACATAGTTATGAGTTGATTAATAGATGAAAATGCTGTGATTTGAGGCTACCTACACCTCAAACCTACCCCTCCATATTCTGAGGGAGCAAAGGTTCAGTTTTCACTAATTCATTGTTGGTGGTAACTTTATAAAACATTAACTATTATGAATAAGACTTGACTGTATTAACACTTCTCTTGAATAGGTGCTGGAGTCATTGTAACATGTTGTAGGGAGAAAAGGAGAGGATTCCGAAAACTGCGGCCTGTTTCCCAAACTTGATGCTCTTCTCACAAGTTTACACAGTTCTGATACATACTATCCTATAGATGGGGTTTAATTTATTTTAATTCAAAATATAATACAAATGCTCACAGAAGAAATTCAGATAAAAAGAATGGTGTCCTTCCTATATTCTACTATATCCAACTACCTAGATATTAATAATTTCTTTTGATTTCTTCCAGAATGTGAATGCATAGTTAAGAATCTGTCAACTTAATTAATTAATTTATTTCTATATCCTTCAAAACTTAAACAAAAGTTATAATAACTTTCTTTTATGCTTGCTTATTTTACTTTTATTTTACTTTTTTGCATTTTTTTGGCTGGGGCCGGGTTTGAACCTGCCACCTCCAGTATATGGGGCCAGTGCCCTACTACTCCTTTGAGCCACAGTTGCCACTATTTTACTTTTATTTTAAAATATGATCTTCATTATTTTCAGATGTTCTATGGTATTCTGTTGTGTGACTGCATCATAATTTATGTAACTAGTCTCTTACATCTCAATTCTTCCCAGTCCTTTGCTAATATCGTAATTAATACTATAATTTTATAGAGGGTCTTAACAATTGAATTAATCAGGGTGCTGTCTTTATAGTTCTTATTGGTTTCTTTTTTTTTTTTTCATTTTTTTTTAATTGAATGGTAACTATGTACATTAATGCACTTCTGGGGTACAGTGTGGGGTTTTCACATGCAATCCGAAATACTTCCATCGAACTGATAAACACAGCCTTCATGTCATTTTCTCAGTTATACTTTTAAAACGTTCTGATTCTACTCTTAGAGAGTTTCACTTGTACCCCTGTAAGATAGACCTCAAAAATGGTCCCTCCAATCCCCCTCCCTCCACCCATATCCCCCCCTTCTCCCTCCCCACTCCCCACATTCTTAGGCTATTTGGTTATAGCTTTCATATAAAAGGTATAAATTAGTTTCATAATAGGGGTGTGTACATTGGATACTTTTTCCTCCATTCTTGTGATACTTTGCTCAGAAGAACATTCTCCAGCTCCATCC
>CAUYQV010127704.1:0-15803 GCA_963574575.1 Galagoides demidoff
CTTCGGCTTTTGTGCACATTTGCCTTTTGTTTGTGAGAGATTAAGAAAAAGGTTGATATTCATGACACTGTAACTAATACACAAGACACGATTTAATTTTTTTTTTTATTTTTAACTGCTCTGGGTACATAATACTTGCACATGTTTACATAATACAGGCATACAATGTGTAATCATCAAATCCGAGTAACTGGTGTGTCCCCCACCATGAGCTACCCAGTCTTTGTGTTAGAACATTCCATTTCCACTCTTTTTTGTTACCCACAAAAACCTCTGATTCAAGAAGCTTTATTGATACATTTGTTGATAAATACAAAAGTGTGGGGGAGGGTTAATCTGTTTTTTTTTTTTTGAGATGGAGCTATCCCCCTGGGTAGAGTGCTATGGCATCACAGCTCATAGCAACCTCTAACTCCTGGGCTCAAGCGAGTCTCCCACCTCTGCCTCCCAAGTAGCTGGGGCCACAGGCGCCCGCCACAACGCCCGGCCATTTTTTGGTTGCAGCCATCATTGTTGTTTGGCGGGCCCGGGCTGGGGATTCGAACTCACCACCTTAGGTGTATGTGGATGGTGCCTTAGCCGATTGAGCCACAGGCGCTGAGCCCCCTCTAAATCTTATATGCCAAGTGTTGATAAAAAAAAAAATCTATGCTCTGACCATGTTGTTCATAATTTTTGAGAGTTTTTAAAAAAAGAGTTTTGGGACATCTATCTAAATCTAATTTTCTCAGGCTTAAGTCTTATTTCTATAATATATACTCAAATTAAAATACTGTATGGTCTAAATTGTTACTCTTATGATTTTGCAAGTAGAGTAGTTAGTAGCTAAAGGTGGAGCTCTTTTTAAAACCTGTTTATGCCTATCATTCTCTCTCCTCCTTTATTCAGAAGCAGTATCTGCCCTACTTGGTCATATGTCTCTGGATTGCATATTCCTTGAGGGCAGGAAACAGGTCTTAATGTCTGGTGGATTCTAGTTATTCGGAGATATTCAATGAATATGTATTTATTTGTGTGATTCTTTTGCTTCTTCTAAAAGGCTCTTGCTAACTGTGCAGAATAAATGAAGTTTGGGGACTCTAAAATAAGTGTTTCACTTGTGAGAAATTTTATAAGCCAAATATCTCTTGGCTTATAAAATTTCAAAATACAGCGATAAGCTTCATTACATTTTCACATGGTCTAAAATAAATAAATCAAAGAAATAGTTGATTCATATTTTATCTCTTTTTGTAAAGCTTTTTGGTAATGAATGAACTACTTTTAAAATACTAATAATTTAAAAATAATTGCTGTTAATGATAATGGCAACATTGCTGACCATTTACTGAACATCTATCATGTACCAGGCACTATGCTAATATATATTCTCTGTGTGTTTGTGTGTGCATGTTTCATGGAACCTGCACAATCCCCTAAAAAGTAGATGATAACACCTGCATTTCATACGTAAGAAAGTCAAGGATCAGATATTAAAATTAAATATGCTCCCTAAGATCATACAATTGGTAAGAGATAGAGTTGGGGATCAATTTCAATTTTTGTTGATTACTAGAATGTAAACTACATAGAAATACTGTCTATCTTCTTTACTACTGTATCCCCAATATTTAAAATGGGGTCTAGCAAATAATAGGTGTGCAATAAATTTTTAAATCCATTCGTGAATAGTAAAACCCACTTAAAATTAACCACTGTGCACATATTAGCTCACTATATCACTTATACTGTTAATCATAAGGTAATACAATCTTGTTTTGTTTTTTTCTTCTCTCTCTCTTTTTTTTTTTAAGAGACAGATTCTTACTCTGTCACCCTGGGTAGACTGTCATGGCATCATCGCCCACAGCAACATCAAATTCTTGGTCTCAAGCAATCCTCTGTCCTTAGCCTCCCAAGTAGCTGGGACTACAGATGCCTGCCACAATGCCCAGTTAGTTATTCTATTTTTAGCAGAGACAGGGTCTCACTCCTGCTCAGACTGGTCTCCATACTTCTGAGCTCAAGCAATCCACCTACCTTGGCTTCCCAGAGTGCTAGGATTGCAGACATGAGCTAGCATGGCCGGCCAGTCTTCTTAATTCATAAGATCATCTGGTCTTTTTCTTTTCAAAGATAAATATATATAAACTTAGCATTCTAGTGATTATAATTTTTGTGGAAATATATCAACTCTTAAAATTACAGAAGTAACCAAATGATATTAGGAAGACACATACTTATCATCATTATAAAAGTGAGGTCACTATCGTATTTATTTGTTTAGAACATGGAAGACATCAGAAAATTTCCATGCAGTAGTATATTGGATTTTCCTGTATAAATTAAACATTCTGTAACTGGATGTTTAGAGATAAATTAGAACTAGGAGTGAGGCAGTAGATACATAAATGCTACTGAAAGAAAATATTCTATATTCCATAATGTTGGATCAGGTTGCTTTAATAGACTCCCCTCAAATTAAAATAAACAATTATGCTTCACTTCATAATAATGCCCTTTCAAGTCACCTTTAATTCTTCTCCAAGTTAGATTTATGCTCTGTAGATCTAACTTTAATTTCAGAAATGATATTAAAACCTCTACACCAGTTGAGAGTAAATATCAAATTAATATTTTCTATTAATGCAAAATGTTCCTGTATTAAAAGGCTTGGGCCAACATATAAAAATTATTTACTTAGAAAAGTAAGCTTACCATATTTTCATTCTCTTTATACACATTTAATAGTAATGTAGGTTTTGAGACCTGGTATAGAAGCTATAATCCTTTCAAATGAGAGAAAATGTGAAAAGCTATTGGTGGGTGAGGTTTTTCAATCCTCTTATGATTTCATACAAATTCCCTATGAAGAAATAATAGAATGTCACTCCATAGTTTTCAGTAGTTCATTCCCCAACAAGGACTACTTGAAATGGGAATGATCATGAGGCCTAGGAAAAATTGTGACTACATGTTTAAAACTAAAGCAGACTCGAAATTTCCTAGGATTTAAAAAATTTCTTTATTTTATTTAAAAAAAACTCAATTATATTTCCCTTTGCAAAAACTGAAAGTCGGTTTCTAATTTTACCCACCAAAGTAACCTGCTGATTTTATAGAATTGATCTGCATTGGTTACTTAGATTATGATTTTTATTCCTTTTTAAGGGAGGGGAGGGGGTAATGGGCAGAGTATTATATACTTTAATTACCTTTTTATTCATCCTCATTTTCTATAGACCTGTATTTTCCTCCTTTATTTTATGAGCTAGTTGACATGGTATACTTTTCTGTATCATTTGTTTTTATTGCATTGTAATCTACATTAGCAAGGACATTTTATTTAAAGAAAGAATGTTTCAAATTAGTTACAAGGAAGAGGAAAAAAGAAAGAAATACCTTCTTACTTTGTTAGGAATGTAAGAGTTCAAAGCAAGGCAGGGCTTAAAATAACATTCTGATTTCAAGTCAAAAAAACCCCTACCAAATTAATCACAAAGGAGTACAAGAGGGACAGCGTCTAAGAGTTTCTCACTAAACTTTTTAGATTGAAAATCTAGATTATCATACCAATGCAACTTTTGAAGGATGTTGATAAATATTTGCCTTATATCAGCGTTCATTCTCTAACAGTCTTACTCATATGTACCTTGCACATTCAAAGTAAGAGTGCTTTATAATGCCAAAGAAAAGAAGTGGGTGGTGCCTGTGGCTCAAGGAGTAGGGCGCTGGACCCATATATTGCAGGTGGTGGGTTCAAGCCTGGCCCCAGCCAAAAACTGCAAAAAGAAAGAAAAGAAAGAAAAAAGAAGGAAGGGAGGAAGGAAGGAAAGAAAAGAAAGAAAGAGAAAGAAAGAAAGAAAAGAAAGAAAGAAAGAAAAGAAAAGAAAAGAAAAGAAAAGAAAAGAAAAGAAAAGAAAGAAAGAAAGAAAGAAAGAAATGCCATTCAAATCAGTCCCCTAACGTATCCAGTATAACATTTTTCTATAGGACAAGCTGGCAAAGGGCATAGCTGTCCTGTAAAATATCAGCCTCAAAATAAAACATGTAGCCTCAGGCAGAGACTGCCTGGTCCTCACTAACATCCATGCTCTTCTCCCCTCCTGGGTACACAGACAGACTACATTTCCCAGCTATCACTTCTGTTAAATGCAGTCAGGTGACCATGTCCTGGCAAATGCAATGGAAATTTGACATTTTAAGGCTTGGCCCCCCAAAACTTTGCACCCTTGATGTTTAATCTCCTTCTTCATCCACTGGCTAAAAGAAAGATGACCCAAATATGAGTATAAAAGGAGCTCAGTACATTTAGTCTATGGAATACTGGGCAGACATAGAAAATCTAGAATTTGTAACCATAAAAGCATGTTAGATATGTGGATTATTGTCTCTCAGCACAGAGTGCTAGACAAAGTATCCCTATCCACTATTCCCCTACTCCTGCTCCCCACTGCCTGCTTGCATAGTTAATTGGACCAGAATTGGATATCCAACCTCAGAGGCAATTGCATTCCTTCCCTCTTAGAAATCTAGACACAGAAACACAGCTAGTGAAGCCAAGATACAAGGTCCTGTTGAGTCAGAGCTGGAGTTACAACACAATAGGGGAACAAAGAAAAAGAAATCCCATCTGGACTCAACCTTAAGAAGGGAGCATATATGCAGAGAGAAGCAGTGATGAGACGTCACCCGGCCTCAAAAATGAAACAGAATGATGGAGAGAGGTCCATCTTTCATTAGGTCTATCTGTACTTCTTTTCTTCTTCTTCTTTTTTTTTATTTTTTGGCTGGGGCCAGCGCCCCCCTCCTTTGAGCCACAGGCACCACCCTTGTTTTCTTCTTTCAGCGTGAGATTATCACGTATCTTCAAAAAAAAAGTTTAAAAATCTCATTTGTCTCAAAAAAAATTTCCTTTGGTTTTGAAGGATTTTCTGCTCCCAATACCCAGATAGTTTCTAAGACAATAAGCAATTTTCACAGAATTCATAGATATACTACAAGCAAAATTGTGTGCCATCCCTTCTCACACAAAACCCAAAAACATGTACAACCCCAAATCCCTACTCCACAGAAATCTGATCTAGAATAAAGTACATGGAAATCTTAATAGTAATTATATTTAGATGATTGAATTAGTAATTATTTTTTCTTTGAACTTATCTGTGTCCTTTCTAATTTTGAAACGAAGGCCCACTACTTTTATAAGGTCTATTATGACCTGGCCTCTGCAGGTCTGTGAATCTCACTCCTCATATTGTGTCCCATGCTCTCTCTGCTTCTGGCCACCCTGCCATGTGTCTTCCCAAATGTGCCATTTTCGTTCAGGCTTCTGTGTCTTTGTAAGCACATTAGCGAAGGACGATGGCAGAAGAGCTAGGAAATACCCCAACATAGTGTAGGTCAATGTATGGCAGGAGAGAAAGGATAAATAATGAACACAGGGCAAATGAGGAGTACAGGAGAGAGAAAGGAATAGAACAAGAAAGGAAATCTTGTAGGTGAGTAGGTAGGTAGACAGAAAGATAAGGATATATTTTCTAGAATAAGAGATAGTTAGTTGCTCCGGGGTCACTCCGGCCTCCTTTGCTCTATGCTGTCTAGACCTGATTTAAATAGTCAGCAATGATGCTGTATTTTTCTAGCTTTTTGCATTCCCAGAAAACAAGTCAATTAAGTATAGTACAACTGGGTATATATTCAATCTGTCAAAAACATATTCTTGCTTAAGATTCTCACATAAAAAATGCAGGATATGACAAGATAATTTGGGATAAAATTCTAAGCAGAGTTGCCATTGTATTAAAAGCAAAGCAACTTTTGCGGGAGAGGCGTAGAGCTAAATGGATTTAGTTTAATGGTTTCCAACCAAAATGACATCATAAACTGGAAAATTATCTAAGCACTCTAATAAAGGTCTTGGAAGAGGGAAGTTAGGAAGGGAAAAAAGAAACTGTAGAAGTCTGAAGAGGCATTGAATAAAAAGTGAGCAGGTGACAATAGATTTTGCCTTATCAGTACCAGGACTAGGTTGGGAAACATTGAACAAAAAGTGTTTCTCAAACCGGGACAAAAAGAGTGTTTCTCAATTGGGGATAAATTAGCCTAAGGGCACCATTCGGTAAAATCAGGAGATATTTTTGGTTGTTACAATTTGGAGGAGGGTGCTATTGGCTCCTAGTGTGTATGGGCCAGAGAGGCGCCAACTACCCTACAATGTACAGGGCAGCCCACTTCCTCAAGACATACACAATAAGGAAATATTCACCCCAAATGTCAAAGTGAGTGGCGAGGTTGAGAAACCTTTGTCTAAAACTATTAATCCAATTGGAACATGCAGTTTTCAAGTATTGGACATCTCTAGGCGGAGGCATTGGTCACTCTTTAAAGACTTCCAGAAAAGAATTTTCTTGTCATATACTCATGTTCTTATTGTTCTCCCAAACACACTGCTGTTCCTCCTTGAGGCTATCTGCACTTGGGATTGGTCTATTATCCAAACACATACCCTGAATCCTAGGGCAGAGGGCATAAACAACTTACTCATTATTGCTGCAAACATTTACCCTTGCTGACCAAACAAGGAAATCTTGGTAAGATAAGGAGAATAGAAAACATTGTCTATTTTCAATTTTTTTTTAATTTAATTTTTTTATTGAATGGTAACTATGTACATGAATGCACTTCTGGGGTACAGTGTGGAGTTTTCACACACAATCCGAACCTCTATTTTCAATTTTTAAAATTGCTTTTTAAATTGTACCCTTCATGAACCTGTCATGAGACACAAGACCTACCATTTAAAATATGCAAAATACATAATAGTAGCATCAGTTGAAACAAACATCAACTCCCCTTCAGTTAGGCCACCTAAGAAACAAATTTTCATAGTACTCTCAGAAAATTTGTACTGTGCTCTAAAACTCAGTAACTACGACCCCACTTGAACACAAGCGAATTTGTGGAAACTAGGCCTCCTTCCTCTGAAATGTATTCTCCCTGGTTCCCTGCTGTGTGGATTTGAAAATGCAGAGAAGAAATACTTTGGTTCACTTTAATTATTCAGGGATAACACAGGAAGATAAACCAGGTAAGGTCAACGTCAAGAGTATAGTGATTTCATGCACTTCAGTTGACCTCATCTATATTTGGCAAATATAATATTAAACCTGAATTTACTTTCTCTATGAATAATTGTCAATACTTAGAAAAAAAAATCAACATGGATTCAGAGGATTTGGTATAGAAATGGTTGGTTGGAATGCAAACCTGTACCAGATATTTTTATCTGTCATCGTAAAGATAAAATGAAGTTATATTTATTTCATAATTAGAGAGTGATAGTATAAAAGGAAGACATTCAAATTCTACTGCAGCTTCATAGTATGACCCAAGGCAAGGTAGATTTCTATATAAGGTGTTGCATCTAAAATCCTGTTTCTATGAAGTTTCTTTTTTTTTAAATATTCACTAGCACCTATTGCATATCTCAAAAAAATGGCTTCGTAGACTAGTTTTTCACTTGCTTAACACTGCCTTCTTTACTCTACTCGCCTGCCTTTATCCCTTCTCCCTGACAGATAGAGAAGTGTAGTGTCTTTTACATCTCCTTGGGCTATAGGAAATTCGGAAGGAATCATGACTGTTTAACTGAAATTCATCTGACTTATTTGGGGACCTCATCTAGAAGTAGGAAACTTGGACTCAATTAGAATGTAATTTACTGGAATGTTCAATTGAGGTGGGCTCTTTCAGTGGAGGAATAAACAACAAGAAGGCCAGTTGCAGAATGACAGAGATTCTAAAGCTAGACAGGAGCTCAAATATCAGTTAGCTTCACTATCGCATCTGACTGTTGAGGAAAATGAGATTGAGAGGAAGAAGAAGATGTTATCACGGTCATGTAGCTATTTAGTGGTGGAGCTGAACTTGGACTCAAGACTGCTAACTCTAAATCCAGGGCTCTTTCAACTGCTCCCAGGAGACCATTCAAAATGTGCCAAGAATATCCTGGGACCACTAGACCACCTTTTGTTCATTCTACAATATCCTCTATTTCTAGACTACTGTACAATAAAAACTCACGTTCGAATGACAGTTCTGACATACCATAAGATTTTCAATTATAAAAGATTAAATTATGATCATTTGGCTTAAAATGGAAAGTAGATTCATATTTAAGAATGATTTTCACCAAGAATGGCAATTTACAAAAAGTTCTATTTAACCTTAAGCTAATCTCCAAATCCAATTAACCAGAAACTCCCTAGTTTTCTGGGCATTTAGGTTCATCAAGATTTTAATATAAATAGAATAAAAACTAGATTATATCTCCAGGCAGGGAAACTTAACTGAACCATAAATATTCTCTGAAAGACAAAAGGGGATGACTTGGGGTTCTTTCTATACCTGAGACAAATTGTTATAGTGCAGAGTATAAGATTAGTTGCATAGAGACTTGCATTCCAGCTCTAACTGCTACATGAACATCTTATCATAATAAAATTTCCTAAGACCCATTCACTTTATTGTTAAATTGGACATAATTTCTGTATGTCTACTTCTAGGGTTGTTTAGAGTTTGACATAGAGAAGTAGTGAAAGTACTTTGGACAATAGAAAATTATACATCCATACTTCTATACGGACACAAGCCTGTATGTACACACACACACACACACACACACACACACACACGTGTGCATACAAACAATATATTATTTAATATCTGAGTATTTCTAATTTGACAAGTTCGAAAAAATATTTAACTACAAGTCTACTAAAAAGCAACCAGCCATGTTGCCATAATAATACCATTCACTATGGTAAATGATAAAATTTGAGAGGTGAGACTGTCATAAAGAAAATTATTTTAGTTGAAAGGTGGAAGAAATAGTGTATTGTGAGTCAGAAGAAATTAAATTTACTTAGGAGGCTAATATCATGTTGTACTTGATATTTTGATAGTTGAGCTGGAAAAAGTCATAAGTTAGTGTTTATGTTGTCAGTGCAAGCCCTGTCAGTACAGATGTCACTATTAAGTATCTTCATCAGTACCAAGGAATTGCCTCATGTTTCGTATATGCCGGATGAAGACAATGACAGGTGCTTGGAAATCTGACTTATATTTGAGAGCCAACTTTAAATAAAAGTGGGAGGGGATAATACCACCCTCTACTATAAGAATAGCAAAGGTAAACTTTTTGCCTGTAGGGGATTTATTAATGCTATCACCACCAGCTGTATATCTTTGCTGGGGCTTGGCAACTTGGAAAGCCTGTACTGCTATGTGGGATCAGGTTGTTTTCTTCATGTTTACATATTCTTTACCATAAGGAAACTTGACCTCTAACTTGGTCTGTCAGTTCCTTCACGTCCATCGCATCACTGTCCCGGGGACTACTGCATACCTTGTCGCTGAAAGTACTTCTTTTATTCCTCTTTCGAATTCATATGAGACTTTTGCCCTGATTCAGCCTCCTCTCAATCTAGTGCCCCATATAAAAAAAAAGTCTAACTTTTGTTTCCATTTTTCTTACTTCTTAACGTTTCTTCAAATTCAATGCAGTGCAGCCTCAGTCTCACTACTGTACTGAAATGGGCCACTGACAAGTCTGTAATTGATGGAGTCAATGATCTCTTCTCATCCACATTTCATTTGGCTCCTCTGGCATTTACAAAATCACGATGACCACCTTTTTGAAATTTTCTCCTTTGTTTATGCTCTTCCAGAAGATTGCTCCTCAATCACCTATGCTGGCTTTTTCCTCACCCATGAATTCCTAAGGTATAAGTGTTCCCGTAGTTTGGTGCATAGACTTCCTTTTTTCTTTCACTAAACTCTGCGTAGGTTTTCTTAAGATCTCCTCCATCATTCACAGAAACTTAATTATTATTTCCACGTAGGAAACTCTCAATTAACTATATCTTGCATAAGTTCTAGAATCAGCCATACCTGGGTTTGAATTGCCTCCCCTGTGTGCTAACTGGCAATTCTGTGGTATACTGCTCAATTTTCTAAGCCTCAATTTTAAAAACCAAATTTGGAATAAATGTGATGAATGCTTGGCAAAATGCTTGGCACATAGTAAACATTCAGTAAGTGAGAGAAGAAAATCCTTTTCTTTCTGTCTCTCCTGGGACCCAGTTCCCTCTTTTCAACTATTTATTGGACACTGGACATTTCAAACTAGATGTTCCACATGGATTTTCCAGTATCCCCAAAAGAAAACTCATTGTCTGCTTCTAACATACGTTCCCGATTTCAAAAATCGACTCCACTTATAGTTCCCTGCTCACTTAGTCTCTCTGTCCATGCATCCTATAAAAATTTGGTGAACAGTATGAGATAAGTGCTGAGAAGTTAAAGTAAAAAAGTATATATATATATATATATATATATATATATATATATAGTCTTTTACTCAAGTTGCAATGGGGAATAAAGGCAAGGTAAGCAAAAGATTTTGAGTGCAAATATACAGCGGAATAAGATCTTGATAGGCATATGCACAGTGCTATAAAACTATAGATAAAGGGCTTCTTTATGAAAATTAGGGTAGGGAAGTTGCTATAGTCTGAATGTTTGTATCTCTCCAAAATTCGTATATTGACATCTAATCCTCAGCATGTTAGCATTAAGAAGTGGGGCTTTTTTTTTTCTTTGAGATAGAGTCTTACTCTGTCACCCCGGATAGAGTGCCATGGCATCACTGTAGCTCACAGCAACCTCAAACTCCTGGGTTCAAGCGATCCTCTGGCCTCAGTCTCCCAGTAGCTGGAACTACAGGCACCACTATGCCTGGCTACTTTTTTTCTAGTTTTAGTAGAGATGGGATCTCATTCCACTCAGGCTGGTCTCAAACTCCTGAGCTCAAGCAATCCAGGTGATTAGGACATGAGTGCTCTGTCTTCATGAATGGGATTAGCGCCCTTATGAAAGAGGCTTGAGGCAGGCAGTTGGTCCCTTATGCCACATGAGGACACAACAACAAGGTGTTGTCTATGAGGAAGAGTCCCTCATGAGACACCAAACCCACTAGCACCTTGATATTAGGTTTCCCAGCCTCCATAACTGTGAGTGATATATTTCTGTTGTTTATATATTATCCACTCTAAGATATTTTGTTATAGCAGCCCAAATTGATTAATACAGAGGTGAGGGCAGGTAAAGGAAGACTTCGTCTAAGAAGCATCTTTCACTCCTCTCCCCCTTCTTCCGTATCATGTCTAGCCAGAGTCCAAGTCTTACAATGTTATTAATATTAGCCTCAATAAGATTAACATTTTAGGAGAGAGGCTGTCCCCCCTTCTAGAATACAAAGCTCATTGAGGGCAGGGTATTTGTCTGTTTTGTTCTCTGTTGTAGCCCCAGCATCTAGAACAGTGCCCAGTACATGATAGGTTCTTACTAAATATTTGTTGAAATTCATTGAAACTTATCTAGCTAAAACTAATCCATTATAGTATTTATAATGAACTGTGTTTCCCTTTAAATAGCTGCATTGTATACTTTCTTATACCCACAGATACCACACCAGAAATAAAAAATTAACAGAATGGAGAAGCAGATGTTACTGTTTATTTGCTTATCTGTTCACCAAAGGGTATAATTCCTTTTGAGCTTTCTTATTCTTTAAATGGCATCCTTAGTACCACGCATTCCCAGTTCTTGCAGAGACATTTCAAAGACCTCAAGACTTAACTTGATCTTATCGTTTGCTTTTAAAGCTACATTTTTGTGTCGTGGAATTAATAAAGGACCAGCTGGATTCTTCCAAAGGAAGATGCTTAGTAGATTATGTTTGACACACACACACACACATACACACACGCACTTGTAAAAAGAATAAGAATAAGAATTGACAGGAAAATTATTTTCTGGTACTTTAAATATATTTTATAATTTCAGTAAAATGTAATAGACAAGTGTCTATTAACTTGACATAGTAATGAAAATATTTATTGTGATTAACAGGATAAGTAACTTTGTAGTGAATAAAGTTAAGAAATCTTTTTCTCTCTTGATCAAAGCCAAGATATTTCTGTTTTAAATACACGACCTGGGATGAGGAAGTGTCTAAGTATATGGTGAGAGGGGAACAGACAGGTAAGTACAGAAGATTCCTCTACAATTTAATTTTGTTTGCTATCCTCATGCATTACATCATTCATTTTCAAAAGTTCCCTGAAACATCTGTTTAGATTCACATTTGGATTGCTAAATAAATCCTCTTCATATTAAAACCAGATTTCATCTCACCTATGGTGAAATTTTCTTTCCTTATAAAACGAAATAAATTATGTTTGGCTATAGTTTTATTTGGAAATGCGACTGAGAATTGTCAATTACAAAGCATGTCTAAAAATAATACCACCACCAAAATGACTAGAGACCATACAGGATGATCTCTAAAGCATTGTTCTTCACTGCCGGAGCACAATAGACTATTAGGGATATATTTTTACTCCCAATATGCAAAATGTATTTTAAAAACGACGGAATTCTTTTTCATGTAAATTTAACACATTCCACATCCATCATTTGGTGCAGGCTGAAAAGCTTGGTTGATTCTTGCTCATCTGTAGTAAACAGGATTTATAGGTCATAGATTAGTTCTACAAAGTCTTTTCCTGTCTTAAAAAGAATCTTTAAATCTGTGGCTGAAGATAGATTTTGCTAACCCCTGTGCTGTTAAAGGATTAAAGCATGAGATATTGTTGGATCTAAGCACTGCGTATGTACATTCTGAGCTTTTTTCCTTCCAGTCCTTATTGAAGGAAAAATTATGTCTCTTGGTCTATTTTTTCCATTGAAAGTGTCCTACGAAAAAAAACAACTTATAAATGTTAGGTAGATTTTAGCAGTGCTATATAATAAAGAAATAGAACTACTGCTGGAGAACTTACATTTATGGGTTAATATTTAAAGAGTATTATTCTGTAGCTATTTAAATCACCGCTATCCCCATTAATGAACATTCCTTCCAAATAATTCTTATTTCCCCAAGATAGACACTAGCTCTAGAAGTCTGGTAATAAGCATTGGTCATATAAATTTCATTTCTTTTTCCATTCCCTGCCAGCGTCTCCTCTGCCAATGGCTCTGGCTCTTCTTTTGTAAAAATAACCCTGTAGACGCCATTTAATTGTCACATTGGCCTAAAGCCAGCAAGGGCAGTTAGCCTCACACCAAGCTGCAGCCATCTGTCAGAATATGCTAAAAATCAATGAAGATGGTAGCTACCCACTCTCCTGGCCAGGCATGTCCTCCACCCCCTCCTAATTCTGATTTGTCTTTGTGAGCTGAAGTGGTCATATTAATCCCAAACCCAAGTTCTCTCTAGTGTTGAAAATCCCAACAAAATCTTTGCATAAGATTTGTTTTGGTGAATACATCATGGTTAGTGTCCATCATCATTTTGGAAAAAAAAAAAATTACCACCCACGACCATGTCAAGAGAAATTTGTTGAGGCCTTGAACCAATATTTAGTCAAAATTCTAGTAAGTCACAGGGTATAAAGTGAACCTTTAATTCAGAATTTGAATTGGGGGACAGCAAAAAGAGTCAGAGAAACCAAAAATGGCTACAATTCCATTTAAGGATGAGTCCGGATAAAGTGGCTAAGAAGCTAAGGGACTGTTCCCGTGCTCTGCAGGGAGTGGGCTATGCTTTACTTCCTGATAGAAATAAGCACTATTCCAATTAACTGGGTGTTAAAGGCAGGCCTATCTCCTTGTATGCAAATTGACAGATCGCATGAGAAAACGATTCTGTAGAACCGAAGAAAAGCAGTAAATCCAGATTCTGAGAACTGCAAAGAAACTAAACCAGGGATGTGGGATAGACAGGGGACAACAGACAAAGGGGGAGAAGGGGAGAAAGGAAAAAGTGCAAGAGCAAACCACATGGGAGCTATGAGAGAATCATTGTAACAACCTTAGGAAGTGAGCGCTATGAACCCATTTGTAGGATCAGTAAACTGAGGTTTACAAAGGTTTGGTAATTTGCCTAAGCAAATATAGCTAATAGGGAGCAGGACTGTACCTCAAACCCAGATCTATTATTTTCTGTAATCCAAACTCTTAACCACTCTTATAGCTATTAGCAGGAAGAATAGTATCTAGTATCACTTAAATGGCTAACCGGTGACCATGTGTATCTTTCAGTGTAATGTGATTTACCAGAATGCCCTTTCTTCCATTTTTCACCTAACACTGCCTTGTGATTTGGGAACAAAATGACTTTTAGGCCATCTTCTCTGGCAAATTTCTACTCTTCCCCACGCTAATGACCTCAACACTTCCTTAGCCTCCACTACTGCACCTTGGTTAGATCTATCACTTCCAGGGTCCCTATCTTGGGATTACTTAACTATAACAAAACACTGATCATAGCATTGTTATTGATTTCATTTTGCCCCTTCTACCACAGACGGGCAGTAACGCCTAGTGGTTGAACGTAAAGACACTACACCCACAGCCTGGGTCGAAAACCTGACCTAGATATCCTATGTCCTACCAAAGAGATTTTACACAATTCCTTAACTTCTCTGTACCTCATTTCCTCGTCTCTCAATTGAACATAACAACACTAATAGTACTACCCTAGGGCTCCTAGCATAAGGGGTTAGTGCTTGACACTTGGTCATGCTATATATTTAGCTATCACTATTGTTACTATCACTGGGCTGTTTGTTTTTGGAGTACAGGAATTCTTATTCCTCATGGTAGCCACAGTGCACTGACAATAATTAGTAAATGCTTGCTGCCTGCCTCAACTGTGCAGGACATACTTAACAATCCACAGACTGGGGAGTTGATGTGAATACTGGATGTTTTTAGAGCAGATTATGGCTAATATAGCTCTCTGAACTGCAGCGACTCTGCTTCCTCTCCTTGCCAGCAGGTCTGTGCCAGGCTCTGACACTCAATTGGACATAATAATATTCATTGCAAATTTTCTTTGTGTCTGGCTCTGAGCATGCACTTTACATACGTTCCCTCATTTAGTTCTTGATACAACCCCATAAGGTAGGGTCTGTCATCTCCTCCACATAACATGTGTGGACAGTGAGGCCCACAGGAGGCAAGTCATGTGGCTGAGTTCACAAGAATCAAAGTAGTTTAGTCCAGGGATGTTGGAGTACATATGCTTACATGTATCACCTCGCTTCTCCAGTTTTGGTAATGGACCCATATTTCCAAGTTGTGAAAGATGCCCTAACCCCCACCCCCTCAAAAAAAAATAATGCAGACTTTGGGAATGCTGAGAGAAGGTTTGGGACAGGAGGTGAAAGTCTGATGTTGAAGTATGGTAGGGCTCAGAACGGGACATAATCTCAAATATGCCGGCCAGTCAGGGCATCGTGTCAAATTACAGGAGGCAGGATGCAATGCGAAAGCTGTTCTTGAGACTGACCACAGGGCGGGCTTACAAATCCTCCCAGGTCAATATCACCAAAATGGGGAGGAGGAGCGTGATTCTAATGATTGGAATATGATAGAGAGAGTATATCCTATTTGAAAGGGTGCTAAGAGGGAAGTGGGATGGTGCAGCGAGCATCTGGGGGAAATCATGAACATAACAATTAAGAACATAAGAAACGGCTTGGCGCCTGTGGCTCAAGCGGCTAAGGCGCCAGCCACCTACACCTAAGGTGGCGAGTTCAAATCCCCAGCCCGGCCCACCAAACAACAATGATGGCTGCAACCAAAAAATGGCCGGGCGTTGTGGCGGGTGCCTGTGGTCCCAGCTACTTGGGAGGCGGAGGCAGGAGACTCGCTTGAGCCCAGGAGTTGGAGGTTGCTGTGAGCTGTGATGC
>CAUYQV010127706.1:0-63181 GCA_963574575.1 Galagoides demidoff
AAAAAAAAAAAAAAAAGAAGATAGATAGATAGATAGACAGACAAAAAGAGCAGAGCCACAATAGCAGAAGAATAAATGTTTGTGAACACAATTAGAAGCAGTTGGTTTGAAATGACATCTTTTGCTGCCATTTTTCAGAAAACCTTTTCTTTTTCTTTTGTAGCTAAACGAATGAACGAGGTGATCGTGGGGAATGACCAGCTCATGGAGATCTGAGTTCTGAACACGTTAGACTCCTTCCTTTTGGACCTCAAAACTATAGATGTTGGCTGGCCCACCTATTTGATTCTGTATTTATTTCCCAATAAAGAAGGGCTTCCAAAGGCATGCTGGAGACTTGTGGAGCAGTCTCAGTCTCCACATCAGGTGGGCTCCAGGTACACATAGTGTATGTTCATGTGTCATGCGATAAAGATCATCTCAAGTAAATATGTGGAATAGGATAGACACAATGGACTGACCCTCATGTACCAAGGTTGTCAAGCAGGAGCAGCAGTAATCCAATTATAAAAGTCCTGGGAATGCTACTTTCTAACAGACTGAGCCAACTCCGTCCATAATCTCCCACTTAAAAGAACCTAGAAATTCTGCAATCCCTGATGCATATCAGGCTCTCTAGACCCATAGGCCTAACTGCTGTCAGTACCACCCCTGAGCATCAGCCTGGGACTTATTATTCTCTGCTCCAACTGCCACACAGATTCTCAGGCCCTGCACCACCCACTTCCAGCCCCATACTCCATACCCACCCTTCATTCCCTATTCTCCCAGCCTCTACCCACTTTCCTCAGCCCAACTGTTGCCCCTTGGAGACTCAAAGCAAGCAGGAGGCAGTCCCTGGCTAGCCAACAAAACCTATTCCCATAGGTTTCAGTGGAAGCAAGAGTCAGGAGAGCCATCGTCTAAGACCATGGTCTTGAGCTAAGCCACACCCCTCTGCACCTTCCCTTGAGGTCTGCCCAACCTGAGAAAAGCCGAGAACCTGTATCATAGTTTGAAATTCTTTGACTCTTCTCCAGCTATACTCCTTTATTTCCTAATTATATAGACTCTTGTGCTTTAGATAATTGAGGAATGAGATTTCCATATTCACAGCCCTCTGGAATCCTATCCTTTCCTCCACCACCCCTGCTCCCATACACACTGTTCACTCCATTCTTGTCTCTCTCTGCACTGCTTTTACAACCTGCAGGTGTTTGGTGGAAGATAAAAGTAGCTCCTGGGGTGATATTTCACCTCCTAAAATTATCAAAGTAGAGTTTTCTCTTGATGTCCTCACTGTGGGTGGGAGTAATTATGAAGAATGAATTGAAATACTGGTTTCTACATTGCTTCAAAAATTTCAGGGCTCTCAAGTTTACTTGAGTAATCTTGCCTGATCTTAGTCATTGAACTTATGAGAGAGATGAACATTCCTACCCTGGGGGATTTTCACCTCTGTCAGCCTTGGCTGCTCTGGAGCTCTACATTCCTCCCTTTGGTTCCTGAAAGTTTACCCTAATCAGGCAGCAGCTGAAGTAGCCCTGCAGAGGTGGTTGAAACCATATGAAGAAGAAGTGAGCATAACGAGCTGGGGTAGTATTCAACCCTTTGGAACTGAAATTAAATATGTGAGGCCTAGATGGGTGGCCTGGGTGGAAGAAGACCTGACCTCTAATGTTTTTTGCTTTTGGCCAAATCACTGCCTATTCTCTGACTTCTCTGACTCTGAGTTTCTCCATCTACAAAATGAAAGAGCTAGGACTTGGTGGCTTTTTATTTTAGAGACAGGGTCTCGCTCTTTTGCCCAGGCTGGAGTGCAGCACTGAGATCAAAGCTAACTTTGGCCTCACAATCCTGTGCTCAAACATCCTTCTGCCTCAGCCTCATGAGTAGCTAGGACTATATGTGTAAGCTACCATACCTGGCTAATTTTTTTTCTTTTTTTTTTTTTTGAGACAGAGCCTCAAGCTGTCACTCTGGATAGAGTGCCATGGCATCACAGCTCACAGCAACCTCCAACTCCTGGGTTTAAGCGATTCTCTTGCCTCAGCTCCCAAGTAGCTGGGACTACAGGCACCTGCCACACGCCTGGCTAGCAGCCATCATTGTTGTTTGGCAGGCCAGGCTGGATTCGAACCCACCAGCTCTGGTGTTTGTGGCTGGCGCTTTAGCCGCTTGAGCTACAGACACTGAGCCAGCAACCTCAAACTCTTGGACTCAGGCAAGTCTCTTGCCTCAGCCTTCCAAGCAGCTGGGACTATAGGCACCTGCCACAATGCCCAGCTACTTTTTTGTTGCAGTTGTTTAGCTATTGTTTAGCTGGCCTGGGCCAGGTTCAAACCTGCCACCCTCAATGTATGTGGCTGGTGACGTAACCACTGTGCTATGGGTGCCGAGCTGTGGCTAATTTTTTAAATTTACTTTGTAGACTTGAGGTCTTACTATGTTACCCAGGCTGATCTCTAACTCCTGGCCTCAAGCAGTCCTCCTCCCTCAGCCTCCCAAAGTGCTGGGATTACAGGCTCACACCACTGCACCTGTCTAGGACTGAATGACCTTAATGGCCCCTCCTATTCTCAGATTTTTTCCTTTTTCTCAGTGTTTTCTGGCCCTTAGGATCTGGGTATCCTAAGAGGCCAGAAGATTGGTATACTTCCTATAGCCAGAGTCATCCCTACCCCTAAAGGGTTACATAAACCAGTCATTTATATGCTGCTTTCGAAATAAATGTGTCTGAGAAAGGGGTTAGGCTATTTGGAAGGGAAGGACCACCCAGACAGGAGGTCTAAAAAGCTCTGCTCTAGTGGAGGGAAAGAGGCGGGCAAAACACATTCTAGCCAGACTGACCTGTCCTTGTCCTGTCTGCCACCACCCAGATGATTGCATCAGGGGCCTTTCTTCCATGGTGAAATGCTGCTTTGGTTTATAGCCTCTCTCCTTCTCCCACATTTAAGTGATAGACTACTCTCTAATCTGTGGATATAGTCTCTCATAACAAACACTTGATAGGTGCTGTTGGTGTGAAGCTGCCCAGAGGGAAGGGACATACATCCCCAGGCATGGCTCTCCTTTTTGTTGCCCTCAGAGAGAGAGAGAGAGAGAGAGGGAGGGAGGAGAGAGTGCCATGGTGTCACAGCTCAAAGCAACCTCCAGCTCTCAGGCCTCCTTTTTCTTGCCTCAGACTCCCAAGTAGGTGGGACTACAGGCCCCGCCACAACACCTGGCTATTTTTTTGTTGCAGTTTGGCCAGGGCCGGGTTCAAACCCGCCACCCTTTGTATATGGGGCTGGGCCCTACTTACTGAGACCCAGGCTTGGCTCTTTTCACGTAATGGAGGATAGAGAGCTGTCCAGGGCCCTGACTGCCTAATCTGAATAACAGAAGCCAGCCAAAAGCTGGTTAAGTGAGAAGCCTAGAGAATGCCAGAGAAAGAAGGCCTACCTTGGCTCTTCCACTAACTCTCACATGGACCCTCGCCTAAAGCCAGGCTGGTCACTTTCCCCAACACTCTGTATATGTGAGTATACTCTACCCTACTTTTTCTAGAGCTTTTCCTCAGCCATATATTGGCAGTCCCCAAGTTACAAACAAACTAGGTTCTGTAGGTTTGTTCTTAAGTTCAACTTGTACATAAGTTGGAACAGGCACATTTGCCTATTACTTATAATAGCCAGCATTTGTAAGTGCAAGTCGTATGTCAGCCAGATGTTTGTAGCTCAGGGACTGCCTGTATATTATCTCATTAAATCCTTTTGTTCATGTTAGAGATTATGTGACTTGCCCAAGATCTTATGAACAGCAAAGCATTTGTAAGTTCTGATGACAACCAGGGCTTGATTCCAGGCCATTCTCTATCTTTAGCTATGGCCCCAAAGCAATTAGGGTTCCACAGGGACTGATTTCGAGGCTATTTCTATTTCTAGAGACTTGCTGGGGATGTACTTTCTTAGTCTGTATCAGGACCCTCTTTTCTATGAGGAAGAAAGTACTATGCACAAAGACTGCTTTTTACTTTGGCCGACATCATACATAATAGTTCCTCCACAGGCATTTTGTTGGATGAATGGACAAATAGAGGTGGCAGCCCTGTTGGGTATCATCACCCTTTGAACCTAGATGTTCCTTTCCCCAAGATTGAGGCTCTGGAGATTAATGTTAATTTACACGAGTTTTCAAAAAGCAATTGGGTAGTGTGTAACAAGAGCCATAAAAATGTTCATACTTGTTTGTATGAACAAAACAACCCCACTTCTGGGAATCTGTCCTAAGGACATTCTCCAAATGATTGATTGCACAGACTATGTAGTAACATGGACTATTTATGATGTAATAATAAAAAAAAGAAACTTTGAAAAACTTTTAAAAGTAAAAAAAAAAAAGAAATCTGCCAGAAATAATAGTAGTTATGTTAGAATAATGAGTTTAGGGCAGCGCCTGTGGCTAAAAAGAGTAAGGCACCAGTCCTATATGCCGGAGGTGGCAGGTTCAAACCCAGCCCTGGCCAAAAACCACACACACACACAAAAAAAAGAATGATGAGTTTATTAGAGATTGTTTTTCTCTTGCCCTAACTTTACATATTGGAGTATTGATTTTGCCTTACTCTGCCACTTAGGATTTATCAGTTGGGAACTGGCACTGGACCGAAACAACACACTCTGATGGGATAGTCAAAAGTTTCTAGTCCTTTACACCCTGGTTTCTGCAACTCTTAGTCTTACTCAACAACTATTGAGCACCTACTTGTTACTGAGGAAGGCAGACTTTCAAGTATATAAATTGTGTCACAAGTACTATAATACATATATAAATTGAGTGTTGTGAAGAACACAAGCAATCATCTGCCAGGAAGGAGGCATGAATCAAGGAAGGCTTCAAAGAGGGGGGTAATTGATGAATTAAATTCTGAAGATTGTCTGCCAAGCCACAAGTGCCACAACATGTAGGAAGGCAGAAACTCATAAAACAACATGATGTGTTTAGGAAATTACAGATGTCTCTGCATGGCCGAAAGGAACCCTGGGTGGGTTTGAGGGACCTATGGGAAAGACTTCAGTTAGATCATACAGAGTACTGCCCTCCAAGTGGACCTTATGCCTTGGATATTAGATGACTATGGGCTTCAGTGGAGAAAGTGAACTGAAGGGAACAAGAATGGAGGTGGAGAGAGTGAAAAGAAGTCTGGGTTTGGATGGGCCGGGAAGAAAGTGTGGCCCTAATAGGGCCAGCAGACGCCTTTTCTCTGCATTGGCCTCTCCTGACTTACAGTTGGCCAGTGCGGCGCCTCTCCGGGATCTCCCTCCCTTCTCCTCCCGCTGGGACCCACCCCCACGCCGGGGTCTGGTGGGGAGGGGAGACCCGGGTGGCCCTGCCTGGGTGGTCTCCTGCCCCACCCCCAGCGGCTCCATTACCTAGCAGCTGGGCCCTCCCGAGGCTCGGAGTAATTTGCCAGCAGCTCAGCCAATGGGGGTGCGTCGCGCCGACCGGTTCCCTTTTAACCGAGATCCAGCTGCCTCTCAGCCACTGCAGTCGGCACTTGGAACAGTGCTGTGAGTCTCCAGGCAGTTCTGCCTGCACGCAAGACCTACTCCTTCGGCTGCCGCGGCCCAAGGCTCACAGGCGGGCAAGCCAGGGGCCTGACCTGACCCGTGCTCCGCACGGCCGCTGCCGCACACCCGTTAACCACAGACGCGCCAGCGCCTTCACGCCCCCACTGAGTTCCCACGCGGGACCCAGTGGTACAGGGGCCCAGACTAGTCTATGGGAGCGTCCAGATAACGCTGGTTGGGGGCGCTCGCGCCCCCATTCCCCACCATCATGGCTCAGACGTCGCCTCTCGGAGAGCTGTCCCTGAGCTACCCAGCTCCTCGTCGAACCGCAGCACCCCAGGTGAGTAAAGAGGAAACTGGAAGGAAGAAGAGTGGGGCCATGGCTGTCCCTCAAAAGGTGTGATGTCTTTAAAGGCCAAGTGTCATCAGGTGTCTATCTAAAGATAAGTGAGAGCACGGCCAGGCAAGTTGTACACAACTTATGTGTGTCTGTGCGTGTGCATGTCTCTGTGTCTCATTTTTATCTGGCCAGTGAAAATGGATGCATCTGTGAGTTCACCTGTGTCTACCAGACAACAGGTGTATGTATGTATATATCTTGAAAAACAGGTCTATGACTTCCTCAGGTGTGGCAGGTGTTAAATGATCCAAATTTGGGCCTATGTCTGTGCAGGTACTTCCCGTCCTGCTTGCAGAACTCTAAGAAGCTAGAGCTTGGCAGAGGCTGAGTAGGGTGAGAAGGGAAGCATTTCCTGCAGTTGGAGTGACGCCTACCTGACCTTTCTCTTTCCATCCAGATCGTATCCGGAAGCCTAAAGACTCCTCTCTGGCTTCGTGCTTACTTCCAGGGCTTGCTCTTCTCTCTGGGCTGCAGCATCCAGAAACACTGTGGCAAAGTGCTCCTCTTGGGACTGCTGGCCTTTGGGGCCTTGGCACTAGGTCTCCGTATAGCCACTATTGAGACAGACCTGGAACAGCTCTGGGTAGAAGGTGAGTTTGTAGACACCAGCCATAGCTGCTTAGGTATGGCCCAAAACAAAAACAGGGTGAGATGCTAGCTACTGAGCCCCAGTAGGCCTGGCCCTGGGGCTGGTAGGGCACCTGCCAGCCAGAGCCTGTACACCTAGGCAACTAAGAGCACTGGAATAGCATTCCCATACTCAATGGATATCTGCAGATGGTAGATCTCATGAATAGATGTATGGAATATTTATCTGTGATTATGTGCATGTTTATTTAGCATTTATTGCCAACTTTTTTTATTTTTTCTTTTTGAGACAGAGTCTCACCTTGTCACCCTTGTTAGAGTGCCATGGTATCACAGCTAACAGCAACCTCAAGCTCTTGGGCTCAGGTGATTCTCCTGCCTCAGTCTCCCAAGTAGCTGGGACTACAGGTATACAGGTACCCCCCAAAATGCCCAGCTATTTCAGACACGGGGGGGGGGGTCTCACTCTGGCTCAGGCTGATCTCGAACCCTTGAGCTCAGGGCAATCCATCCGCCTTGGTCTTCCAGAGTGCTAGGATTACAGGCATGAGCCACCATACCCAGTCTTATTGACAACTTTCTATTTGTATTTTTAACATTACAGCAGGGTTTACAAAAGCAACCAAAATAAGACCCATCTTTCAGTAGCAAAGAAAATAAAACAATATGTTGGGATAGGTGCAATATAATACAAAGCAGGATATGTTGTATAGGAGAAGGCAAGAAGAGATCACTTCTGACTGAGAAGCAGAGAAATTAGAACTGGAAGACTGGGGAAACTGACTCAGCATGACTGGCTGACTCTGGCCAAGCATCCACAGGAAGGGCTCATGGCTTATGTACCCAGAACCCCCTGCAGCCAAGTTAGTGGAGAAGCAGCACAGAATCTGCATTTTTTTTCCTTTCCTTTTCTTTTCTTTCTTTCTTTCTTTTTTTTTTTTTTTTTTTGTTGTTGTTGTTGTTGTGATACAGAGTCTCACTTTGTTGCCAGAGCTCCGTAAAGTGCTGTGGCATTATAGCTCATAGCAACCTCAAACTCTTGGGGTCAAGCAATTCTCTTGCCTCAGCCTCCCAAGTAGCTGGGACTACAGATGCCCACTGCAACACCCAGCTATTTATTTTTAGAGACAAGGTCTCACTCTGGCTCAGGCTGATCTTGAACCTGTGAGCTCAGGCAGTCCACCTTCCTCAGCTTCACAAGTGCTAGGATTATAGGCGTGAGCCACCTCACCCAGCCAGAATTTGCACTTTTGAGATAAAACCCAGGGCTAGATGGAACCAAATCCTTACTTCCTTAATGAAGCATTAAATTAAAATGATTTCTGGCTAGGAATAATGGCTCACACCTATAATCCTAGCACTCTGGGAGGCTGAGGTGGGTGGATTGCTTGAGTTCATGAGTTTGAGACCAGCCTGTGCAAAAGCGAGACCCCATCTGTACTAAAAATAGAAAAACTGAGGCAAGAGGATTGCTTGAGCCTAAGAGTTTGAGTTTGCTGTGAACTAGGACATCATCGCACTCTATCCAGGGCAACAGCTTGAGACTCTGGGTCAAATAAATAAATAAAATTATTTCTTGTGAATAATTTTAGCATAAAAAAAAATACTTTTAGCATAATGCTCTTCTATCCTGAGGCTTGGTTTCATATAACAGCTTTTTGACAGACTTAAACTGTTCTTCCCTGGGAAATTTGCATTTTGTGACCTCCCCCAGCCCTGGCCCATACCCAAAGGCAAGGCCCAGGTTAGAGTCTCACACCCTTGAGTTATTTCAAATGCTGGCCAAGTCCTGCTATCCAGAGCAGATGTTTCTTGGAGCCTGACTGCCTGTTGGGCTCCTACACGCCATCACCACCCTACCCCCAGCTCTCTACAGACTCACATATTACACACTCTAGGCCAGCCCCGGGGTCCAGAGCGAATGTTTCTCTGTGCCTGCTTGCCTGCCTGCCCCCAGCCTCAGGACACACATACACATGCCCCCACCCACACCACTGCTGCCTGGGTGGTCCCAAATGACTCTTAGATTTCCTCCCACAATAGAAGCAGTCCCCCTTCCCCAGATCTTCCCCATCTAAACACTGCTTGGACCTCAGTGGTTCTTTAACACAGAAGAGGATAGACCCCATCAATTTTGTGCTGTTACTTGGGGGAGGGCGCGTTACAAGACAGTGGGAGCCAATTCCTAGGGTTTTTCCCATTTATTTCAGAATATCACTCTGACGTGTATTAGCTAGGGGTAGGTAAACAGCAGTGATATTGACCTGATCTTTTCTCCATAGAGCTATATAGTTGAGCCTTCTCGGTAGCTGAAGCTTCTCCTGCAGTTCCCTAGGCAGAGAGGAGTTGATCAAGGTGAGGAATGATGAATATTCACTGCCCCTTTTCCATTTTGCTAATACAGAAAGCAGAGGAAGAAACAGGATATTGGCTATCAGAGTTCTGGACCAGAGTTTAGTGTCCTGACCACCTTTGCCGTGGTGAGACTTAGAATGTGACTGACTTGTCTTTCCTGACCAACTTTAGTTTGTTGGGGTTTTTTTTGTCTTTTGAGATGCAGTTTCACCCTGGGTAGAATGTCCTGGTATCATCATAGTTCAAGATGGCTTTTTCTACTTTTAGTAGAGATGGAGTCTCTTGCTCAGGCTGGTATTGAACTCCTGAGTTCAAGCCATCTACCCACCTAGGCTGCTCTGAGTGCTAGGTAGGATTACAGGTGTGAGCCACTGTGACTATCTCCTAGCCAACTTTAAAGCTGAAGGGCTCAGAGGCAGATTACTGTCTAAAATAAAAACCATAACATATAGCCCAACTAGAACTAACAGGAACAGTGATAGAGACAGTTTGAATTTAGAGCTGTCTGGATGGCCACGTGGCAATTAGCTGAACCATATATACTTGGGAGTCAGCTTCAGTTCTTCTCACTCACCTAATTGGTTACTAAACCAGTTAATTCTTCTTTCTTAATCTCTCTCATAATGAACCCATTTTTTCCACCCTTGCTGTCACTGTTCTTGTTGAGGCCTTTTTCAGTCGCTGGCAGTACACTCCTGATTGTAACATTTATATTGCTTCTAGCCACATGAAAGGGAAAGAAAGGAAAGGAGGGAGGGAAAAAGGAAAGAAGAAGATTGATTTATTCTCTGTAACAAGAAATCTGGCATATGGCTGGGCGCCTGTAGCTCAGTGGCTAGGGCGACAGCCACATACACCAGAACTGACGGGTTTGAACCCAGCCCAGGCCTGCCAAACAACAATGACAACTACAACCAAAAAATAGCCAGGCATTGTAGTGGGCACCTACAGTCCCAGCTGCTTGGAAGGCTGAGGCAAGAGAATCACTTGAGCCCAAGAGTTTGAGGTTACTGTGAGCTGTGATGCCACAGCACTCTACTGAGGGCACCATAGTGACACTCTTGTCTCAAAAGAAAAAGAAAGAAATCTGGCATAGAGATGTTCCAGGATAGATTTTTTTTTTTTAGAGACAGAGTTTCACTTTGCCACCCTTCATAGAGTGCTGTGGCGTCACAGCTCACAACAACCTCCAGCTCTTGGGCTTAGGTGATTCTCTTGCCTCAGCCTCCCAAGTCATTGAGACTACAGGCGCCTGCCACAACACCCAGCTATTTTTGGTTGCAGTTTGGCCGGGGCTAGGTTTGAACCCACCACCCTCGGTATGTGGGGCTGGCACCCTACTCACTAAGTCATAGGCACTGCCCTGTTCCAGGATGGTTAATTCAACCCAGGGGCATTGGCAGGGACCCAGGTTCTTTCTTTCTCCTTTGCCATCATCAGCATGTTGGATTTGTGTCCTCAGACTTATCCTCAGGTGGCTTATACAGGAGTAGAAAAAGGAAGTCTACTTCCTTTGCCTGTCTTGCATCCCCTTTTGAAAGTGAGGAAAAATTTATCATAAGCCTCTCAGCTGACTTCCTGTTTGGTCTCTTTGGCAAGAACTATGTAGCAACCTATGCTGAAATCCTTCACTTGGCAAAGGCAATAGAATTATTGTGATTGACTTCTCAGACTAATCAAGCTTCACCTTGCGATGCTGGGGAGGATCTCAGCTGTCCTTAATCATGAGACCTGTCAGTGGTGACCACCAAAATCAGTGTCTGTTTTTAAAAAGTAGGGAAACAAAAAGATCAGCCTCTCCTACAAATCTGCCTCCACACCGCCCCCCTGTGGTCTAATTCAATCCAGACAACTCAGTCCCCTGTTTAGAGCTTCCTACCAATTGTGCCAGATTCTGTGAAGTCTCCAGAATTAAATATAAACTTCATAGCACACATTCGAGGCCCTCTGTAATCTCAGTTGCTTCTCCAGCAGAGTTACTCGCTCTTTCCTGGCTCACTCTTAGCAGTACTGAAATGCTGAGTCTCTGACAATTCCCTGTATACACATGATCCAGAACACCTTCCTGATTTCTTCCCTTGGCCAACACTTATCATTCACAATCATTGACTCCAGAATACATTGCTAGGTGATTTTAAAAAGCTAGATCGGCTCAGCGCCTGTAGCTCAAGCTCTAAGGCACCAGCCACATCCACCAGAGCTGAAGGGTTCAAATCCAAACCGGGGCCACCAAACAAAAATGACAACAGCTAAACAACAATGACAACTACAGCCAAAAAATAGCTGGGTGTTGTGGTGGGTGCCTGTAGTCCCAGCTACTTGGGAGGCTGAGGCAAGAGAATCGCTTAAGCCCAAAAGTTGGAGATTGCTGTGAGCTGTGATGTCACGGCACTCTACCCAGGGTGACATCTTGAGGCTCTGTCTCAAAAAATAAATAAATAGGGTGGCACCTGTGGCTTAGTGAGTAGGGCACCATTCCCATATACCAAGGGTGGTGGGTTCAAACCTAGCCCTGGCTAAACAGGGATGATAATTCCTACCTCATAGAGTAGTTGTGAATAGTAGATGAGTTAATAGTATAAAATGCTCAGAATAACACTTGGTAAGCCTGAACTGCTACTGCAGCTATCAGCACATCTCTCGTCTCTGGTATTATCTAGAGTCACTCCACCTCTATACCCAACCTAGACATCTGCCATCTCCTTACTGATGAATCTAATAGATCCTCCTGAGTCCTTACTTGGCATCTCTCATTCCTGAAATACTCCTCTCTTGGCCTCTGTGACCTGATGCAGAATTAAGAGATTCTGATTCGGGTGGGGCCTGTGGCTCAGTGAGTAGGGTGCTGACCCCGTATACCGAGGGTGGTGGGTTCAAACCCAGCCCTGGCTAAACTGCAACAAAAAATAGCCGGGTGTTGTGGCGGGTGCCTGTGGTCCCAGCTACTCACGAGGCTGAGACAAGAGAATCACCTAAGTCCAAGAGCTAGAGATTGCTGTGTGCTGTGATGCCATGGCACTCTACCAAGGGCAGCAAAGTGAAACTCTGTCTTTAAATAATAAATAAATAAAAAGCTAGATCATCTTACTCCTTTGCTTAAAACTTACCATGGGGAAGGCATGGTAGCTCACACCTATAATCCCAACACTTTGAGGAACTGAGGTAGGAGGATCTCTTAAGGACAGGAGTTTGAAACCAGCCTGGGCAACATAAGAAAACCCCATCCCTACAAAAAGTAAAAAAAAATTAGCCAGGAAGGGTGCATTATAGTCCCACCTACTTGGGAGGTTGAGGCAGGAGATTATTTGAACCAAGAAGTTTAGAAGCTTCAGTGGGCTGTGATTGTACCACTATACTCTAGCCTGGATGACAGAGCAAGATCCTGTCTCTTAAAAAAAAATAAAAGAAAAATCTACCATAACTCCCATTTCACTTAGAGAAAACAATGACTTATAGGCCCTTACATGTGACATTTCTGGATCAAAGAATATGAGCATATATCTATTGCAGTATTGCTTTCTTCCTAATAGTATACTTCCAGGATGGATTATACACCTATAAGCCAGCAATGAGTGGTATTAATTTTAAAATGTTTGCCACTTTGATAGATGGTAACTTACCATTGCTTTAATTTGCATTTGTAAGATTAGAAGGTAGAATTTTGGCTTGGCGCCTGTGGCTCAATCGGCTAGGGCGCCACCCATGTACACCTAAGGTGGCGGGTTCGAGTCCCCAGCCCAGCCCACCAAACGACAATGATGGCTGCAACCAAAGAATGGCCGGGGGTTATGGTGGGCGCCTGTGGTCCCAGCTACTTGGGAGGCGGAGGCAGGAGACTCGCTTGAGCCCAGGAGTTGGAGGTTGCTATGAGCTGTGATGCCATGGCACTCTACCCAGGGGGATGGCTTAAGGCTCCATTTCAAAAAAAAAAAAAAAAAAAGGGTATCAGAGCTTTAAAACAACCAATAAGTGTACAAAAGAATAATTTGGTTAAATGTTTTTAAACATTTGTTATAAGTTAATCCGTAATTGGATTAAGTTATGAAAGTAAATTTAAAATCAGATATCCTGAATTAATAATAAGGAAATTTATGACTATCTCAAAACATATTCAGAAGCCCAGAAGAGAGACTAGAAAAAACAAAAGTGCAGGGTGATTCAGAGGTAGGGATTGGCAAAGCAAGAATGAATTTAAGTTAAGGAAGAAAAATTCTTAGGTGATGTCTTGTGATGGCTGAGCAGAGAAGCTGTAAGGTGCAGCCTGGGTTGAAGAACAAGTGAAGCCAGATGAGGTGCAGTAACTTGAGGAAGAACAATGGAGTGAGCAAAAGATGGTGATTACATGAAGATGAACAGGTCTTCTAATAGTGACAAGTGATGAACTGAAAGATAAAGGACTCATTGTTTTGAGGCCATGTTTATCTCTCGTGTTTTTCAGGAATGGAAGCAACTTCGTTCACAGAAGGGAAAACTGTAGAAGGAACAGATTTTATTACTCTCTCAAAGGAATAGCTGCAGCTTACTTGGTGGCAATATCAGGAAAGAGCTTTTTTCTTTCTTTTTTTATTGTTGGGGAATCATTGAGGATACAAAGAGCCTGGATACACTGCTTGCGTTTGCTGGGTAAAGTCCCTCTAATAATAGTGTCCTGTCCCCAAGAGCTATGTCACATACTGTGGCCCCACACACCTGTCCCTCCTTTCCTCTCTCCCCTCCCCCATTTCCCACCCACCACCGTGTACTTGCATCAGTTGTCTTGTCCTCATATCAAAATTGAGTAATTGGATTCTTGCTTCTCCATTCTTATGATGCTTTACTAAGAAGAATATATTTCAGCTCCATCTAAATTACCAAATAAGATGTAAAGACACCATTTGTTTTAGTGGCTGAATAGTAAGTATTCCATGATATACATATACCACAGCTTCTTAATCCAATCCTGGATTGGTGGGCATTTAGATTGTTTCTACAATTTGGCAATTGTAAATTGAGCTGCCATAAACAATCTAGTGCAAATGTCCTTATGATAAAATAATTTTTTTTCTTCTGGGTAGATGCCCAGTAATGGGATTGCAGGATCGAATGAAGCTTCTCAGGGGCTTTACTTCAGTCTTTTAACAGGAAACAGGCATTGTTCTTTTCTCTACATGGGAAAGCTTCATTTCTGAGTAGGTAGATTTTAATTCATGGGAAAAAGCTGTTAAAAAAACAAACCAAAAAAATTATATCTCAGTCCAAACTTTATTCTCCAAACTAGTACCAGCAATGATATAGCTTCATCTCTCTCAGACATTTATATACTTCCTGATTCTGAACTTATATGGAAACAGAATGTGATTATTTTCACCCCAAATCCCAACAAAGATTTTTACTGTTCAAGAAATTTGAAATGGAGAGATTGCAAGCAGTGATAATATTCAAGGTTTGGCCAGTAAATGAGTAACCTGTGATAGGGGGGGATAGTCTCTAAATATGAGGAAGCCAAGAACCTCTACTCTAATAAGATAGTAGAATTCTAACAAGGATGTTGAAGTCCTCAAGGATGATTTCACAGAGTAGGCAGGCAAATAAATATAGTAGTATGTTCACTAAGCTTTTGGTTAATGGACAGAAAATGATTCTCCCCTCCAAAAAAATGGTGTGTTGAGGATACAATGAGAGCTATCATATGTTTGTGGTGGAAGCATAAAGGGCACATTACTTCTAGTAATGTGCATTCCTATGACCCTGAAATTACACTCCTAGGTATTTGCCCTTGAGAAACTCCTACATGTTGAACCAAAATAAAGATTCAAGTAGTTCATAGAATTTCATTAGTATTAATAAAAAACTAAAAACTAGCATAGATTGCACTACTAAATTGTAATACAGTGAACTCTTGTATGGTAATAAAAATAAACAACCTCAGTTATGCTTAACAGTATAGTTTTGAGCCAAATGAACCATATAAGAATATTTAGAGGATGCTTTCATAAAACTGTTAAAAATAGGCAATAGAAATCTATATTAGTTATCAAATCATCCTTGACTGTTGCTTTTCACTAATCCCATTCTTGGGCTTCTAAACAATTTTTGAAGCAATCATAAATTTACTGATTATAAATTCAGGCTATCTTGTTTTAAATGTACTATCATCATTTAATCTATCATGGAAAAATAGAGTTTAAGCAAAAAAAAAAAATTACCTGGGATAAACAGAATCAGCAAAAAAAATTAAATTTGTATATACCTAATAATAAAGCTTCAATATAGATGAAGCAAGAATTGAGTAAGATTATAAAAAAAAAATTATTATGAGCAGCTAGTAAGAGTTGTAAAACTTCTCTATGTAAATGATAGGAAGAGGAACCAAAAATGTTAGTCAGGACAGAAAATACTGTAATTACACAATTAAATAAATTGAACAAATATAATTTAAGAACAAATTAAACATCTATAAGAATACACTATAATCTGAGCAGTAAAGCATTTCTTGACAAATTACTGAAGGACTGAAAATAATAGAGTTTAGCAATGGAGATGTAGCTGAGAAAGTAGAAAGCATACCAGGTAAACAGAAGTTAGAGCAATTAGAAAGCACAAAGAAGGCACAGACATATCACCAAAATAGTTACTACAGAATGCAGATGCCATCTTAGTCTGAGGAACAAAGGGAAAGCTTGGGGTTAGGACTCAGATCTCTCCAAGTGTAGCCTGGCAGGTGCTTCTGAAAGAGTACACTGGCACACACACTCTCTAACTGTGATCCAATTAAACCTAAACTCAATAATTAAAAGATTTGCTGGAAAATCCATGTTGGAGAATAAAGAAATATACTTCAATAACTGACTAGTCAACAAGGACAACTGCAACAAAAAGTAGCTGGGCATTGTGGTGGGGGCCTATAGTCCCAGCTACTTGGGAGGCTGAGGCAAGAGAATTGCTTAAGCCCAAGTGTTGGAATTGCTGTGAGTTGTGACGCCATGGCACTCTACCAAGAGCAACATAGTGAGACTGTCTCAAAAAATAAATAAATAAAACAATAAGAGAAGTAATAGTAAAAATTAAAACACATTTTAAATTTAATGATAAAAAAATCAAAATGAGTATATAACTGAAGTACTACTTAAAATTTGTACCACTGATTATGTGAATTAAAGGGAATATAAGCTGAAATTAATAATACATATGTCAAGAAATTAGAAAAAGAATCACAAAATAAATGCATAGAATGAAAAGCCATGAACAACAAAATGGAAGAAATTAATAAAAAAAAATGCTATAGAAAAGCTCACTGAAGCTAAATGTTATTAATAATTCTTTGAAAAGAATCATTACCTGGACAAATATCTGAAAAGAATTACCAAGTAAGGAAGAGAAGAAAGAAAAGGGAGGCATAAATCAGAATATTAGAAATGTAAAGATGACATCATTATGGATATAAAATCATAGAGGCATATTGATACTAAATTTATACCAATACATTTGAAAATTTAGAGGAAATGATGTATAAAAATGTAACATAAAAATTGCCATAAGGCTGGGTGCAGGGCTTCATGCCTGTAATTGTAGTACACTGGGAGGCTGAGGCAGGTGGATTGCTTGAGTTTGAGCTCAAGATCAGACTGAGCAAAAGGGGACCCTATCTCTACTAAAAATAGGAAAACTGAGGCAAGAGGATCACTTGAACCCAAGAGTTGGAGGTTGCTGTGAGCTATGATGCTGTAGCACTCACTCTACCCAGAGCAAAAGCTTGAGACTGTCTCAAAAAAAAAAATTGACTTAAGAAATGAGAAGAAACTTAATATCTTATAATCAGTAAAGAACTAAATCCATAGTTGTGCAGAATTCACACACCGAAAATAACTATGCCCAAACGACTTTACTGGAAAGTTCAACCCAAAATTCAAGGAAAAAATAACTCCAAACTTGAACTCTCCTGGAGAACAGAACTATTGAGTCTTACCAATACTCCTGACTTTACCAGGCAAGAGTGATCTGAACCCACTTCCAACTGTGGGTGTGTGTATTTCTGTGTTAAAGGTCTCTTCTAGAAAATTTTGTCCAGGTGTGTGATAGTCCATAAATGCCAAGGAATTAATATCTTCCACCTCTGCCATGAGCAGCCTCCCTTGAAGCCCTCAGGCGATGACTGACAGGACCGTGGAAGCAAGTAATTCAGCTCCCCCGGACATGGAGTTGTGTCATTCTTGTTTGCCCGTTACACATTCTTAGAGTTTTTGTGCAGAATTAAATTTCAGTTGATGCCCCATTGGTTGCTTTTCCTTACCCCCATCTCTTGCCTATTTCTTGCTAGTGTTCTCTGCACCTCTCAAATAAGCTCTTTACCTTTCAATCCAAGTCTCAGGGACTGCATTTGGATGACCACACAAAAACAACTCACCATTAAAGGCTGGCAATATTTTAACCACAAACCTGACAAGGACATCTTAAGAAAATCACAGTTCAATCACTCATATACATACATGTGAAAATTCTGAACCAATTTTTTTTTTTTTAAGACAGAGTCTCACTGGTTGCCCTTGGTAGAGTACTATGGCATCACAGCTCACAGCAACCTCTAGCTTTTGGGCTTAGGCAATTCTCTTACCTCAACTTCCAAAGTAGCTGGGACCACAGGTGCTCACCACAATGCCTGGTTATTTTTTTGTTGCAGTTTGGCCATGTTCAGGTTTGAACCCACCACCCTTGGTATGTAGGGCTAGCACCTTACTCATTGAGCTACAGGCACTGGCCTCTGAACAAAATTTAACAAGACAAATTCAGCAACATGTAAAGGATAATATAATATCAACAAGTGGTATATCTTAGCACTGCAAGGTAGACTTAATATATATCAACTAATGTCATGTCATATTCTATATTAAAATATGAAATAAAATAGTATAATTTTCAGTATTAGTAACCAAATATATATAATTATATACAATATGTAATTATATATAAGCCACAATTATATATATCAATAATGACTGATGAGTAATACTATGAATGATGCAGAAATGACAAATAATTAAAAAATGAAAAAAAGCTTTGAAATAATTTAACATGCATTTGTGAATTTAAAATACCTTAGCAAGCCTGTGAAAAGAAAGTCTTCAGTTGTATAAAATCTTAAATACCTTAAAAATACCTTCAAATCTTACAGGAATAATGGACTTAGAGAAATATTCATAGCTTTCCTTTTGAAATCAAAAAATTTAAGAATTTCCATTATAACTAAAGTTATTCATAATTTTATAGGAGAATCTAAATACTGCAGTAGAGAAGGAAAAAGAACTATAAGCCGTAACAGCTTGGGAGAAAAAGCAACAAAATTTTAATTACGTGCAGATGATAAATTAATTCGCAGATACAAATTAGATAAATCAGACTCAGTGAGCAAGATAGAAAAGTTGCTGCACTGGCATAAAATTTAGGAAATTAAAAAAAGGATGGCATTTAAATGGCATTTTACAAATGATATGCCTTTGAAAACCCCTATGAAAAAAGTTATAAATTTTATTGAGTGACATTTTAAGTGACCTATATAAATGAAGAGATGTACTATACTTATGAATTGTAAGATATGAATAAACATAATACTTCTATAAAAATTATCCATAGATTCATTGCAAGCGAAATAAAATTTTCAACTTGTATGTTTTCAGTTGACCAATGAAGATGTAAGTACATAAATAAGCAGAAAGAGTAGAGCAACAGAGAGAGAAAGATCCAAAACCGTGAAGCCGCTCTTAAAGAACAAAAATTGGGGAAAGGGTCCATTGGATCTAAGAAATTTTTCTTAAAACTATTTTAATTAAGATAAGGATAGTCACATAGAAGGAGCATAATGGTGATAAACCAGAGCCACACAAGTATGGACACTTGCCGCATGGCACAGGAGGCAGTACAGATAAAGAAAAATGACCAAAAATTGGTTATCCATGTAGAATAAGTAAAATACGGCCTCTATCTCTTACCGTAGACACCAATAACTACTGTTGAATGAAAGACTAAAATGTGAGAGGAAAAACTGCAAAGCTTTAAAAAATGCAAAAGAATGTCTTTATTTCTTTGGGGTATAAAGGATTTCATAAGCAAGACATAAAACTCTGAACTATGGAAGGAAAGAAAGGGAAAAAAAGCTGGCAAAGTGAATGATTCCTCCAGTGCCCACAAATTTTCATGGAAGTCCCTTTCTTCCCTATTAGAATAGTTTCCACTACTTTTTGGGTCATTTAATAAATAATAAATTATTTTAATAATATTAAATATTAATGACACTAGGAGATGCTTTTTATGTGAACTTCCGAATTGTCTAAATTTTTATGTGGGGAGTGTGGCCTGTACATAGCTAATATCTATTGCTCCAGTCCACGGAGAATACATTTTACAACTCCCCGTAATTAAAAAATATATATATATTTATTTTCAATTATTACTTCTTTTGAATTAGAATTCTCTTCTAATTAGTTCTTAGCTCTCATTTCCTCACATAGTGCATTTGTGAATTTGCACTATCACTTGAGAACAATTGAGGAACATTTTTCTCTATAAACAAAGATTTGAAAACATAGAAGGAATGTGAAAGTACAAAAATAACATGTATAACTATAATTTATGCCATAAATCCTTAATTTTCTTAATATTACACTATGCATGTTGATTCCCAAAAGTTATACAATAGCATTCAATAATGATGTATTTTAATCAAAAATATCTATGTTCAATTTTTTAACATCTGATCCTTACTATACTGATGGCTTCATTATTGGTAACCACCCAGACTTAGCTGAACCAGCCCCATAGCCTTCCGGAGAGATTAGAATGAGGTAGTTTTTGCCTATTGGATGAATTTGTCCTCTAAGTATAATTGCTTGTTGAGAATATACAGGAGAAAAGCAATAACAATAACAAAGAAAAAAAAAACAACAAACACCTTCCTTTTCATAGAGAGGATTACCTAATAAATCTACTATTCCCACTGCTTTGAGGACCTTGAGGTTCAGGAGCCACTACTGATGCTACTTTGACTGCAGAGACTGGTCCTGGCAGGACTTCTAATGAAATTTTTATTGATTGTTTCACTTATGACTTCACCTGTTTCCTGAGTTTGAGATTGAGGTGGCACCAACTGTTTATTAAGGGACCAGAATTTGCTTTTCCTTTACTTCCATGAAGTATGTCAGCTAGAAAAAAAATGATCCTAAATTCTTTAAAATGTCCTGTTTTTTCCCTTACATTTTATTTGAACCTCTTGTAAGTTCCCTTCTGTTTTGGTGTGTCTTTCCTTCAAATACCGGCTTCTGCTTCCAGTATATAGCACGTGGAAAGGTAATCACCATGAAGATAAAATAATGCAAAGTAAGATTAATGTGGAAGATAGAACAGAAACATGTAGAGTCAGATTTAAGAGGCAGAATTGTTCTAAATTGGGCAAGAGTGGGTTGTACTCAATTAAATAGTAATTTTAAATCTAAAGTGTAATATATCAGTCAGAAGATGATAGGTAGCTTAATTATCCATGAAGGGAGAGAAAAAGAATTATAGAAGCAATGTTGGTAGTGCCCGTCTCAGGCAACTAAACACTGGCATTTCCTTGGCTTGGTGTGTGTATCTGTATAGGTAAGATATGTATGTATCTAGGTAAGAATTTTCTTATCAAGAAACCAGTGGGTTTAAAATAGCTACATATTAACCTTGCTGCCAGAGGAAAATGTACAGATAGATAATCTGGTGTCGGTATCTGACTTTTGACATCTATAATTCTAACACAAAAAATGACTTGATAGACTGTCTGTGCCCACATGAGGTTTCTGAGATCAACAATGACAGTTGACTCATAACCAAATATATTTTCCCCAGTGGTAAGCTCATCAGATTTAGCAAACAAACTATAGAATGGTTAAATTTGAATTTCAGATGAACAATGAATAATTTAGAGCATAGCTAAGCTAAAAACTTATTCATTATTTACCTAAAATTCAAACTTAACCGAGCACCCTATATTCAGCCTGGTAACACAAACTGGTGACATCCTGTGTGAGTGGCAAGTTGCCTAACCTACAAGACACCTGTTAGTATGACACCGATGTGAGTTAACATTTGAGAGGCAAGCAACACCATGTGCTTCATAGGATTTATGATTCTTTCACACCCATTATCTATTTGGACCTTCAAAATGAATTTTTGCCTGCCTTGGTATCCATGAGTACCACGCGTTGATTATCATTAGAACAACGGGCCTTGTGACTTCTAAACCTCCCTCTTCCCCAGCTGCCTCTCCTACCAGATGTCTTATTTCATATCATTTCATTAGCTATATGCATTTTACCCCTTGCCTCTTACCTTGGATTTTCTCTTCAACGTCATCTTCAAAAAGCCAATCATTCCATCTGCTTATTAAGTAAAAGGAAGTGCACTGACACTTAATATTTTTCACAGGACACAACAAATGGAAATAGAGGCTCAGAAATAAATGAACCTTCGGGTAAATGTTTAAATGTGGCACATCTTGGGTTTGGCACACTTGGAGTATGGTTTTTGCTTCTAATTCAATTCTCTCTTTCCTTTCTCTAAGTACTGAATAGCCCATGAATATTCCTCCAACTTTTTTTCCCAAATCTTCTTTCAAGTAATCTATTGCAAAAAAAACACCCATCATGGACATAAGCTAAATTCATTCATGTGGGCAGCTTGTAGGTAACAATGGCATGGGACTATTTTGCTATTTAGGGTAAAGTCCTCTGAACTCCTTTGAAGAGATTAGCATGATTCTCAAGTAAGATAGGTTTAGCTGTGCATGGGCCTCATGCCTGTAATCCCAGCACTCTGAGAGGTCAAGGTGGTAGATTGCTTGAGCTCATGGGTTTGAGACCAGCTTGAGCCAAAGTGAGACCCCCATCTCTAAAAATAGCTGGGCATTGTGGCAGGTGCCTGTAGTCCCAGCTACTTGGAAGACTGAAAGACTGAGGCAAGAGAACTGCTTGAGCCCAAGAGTTTGAGGTTGCTGTGAGCTATGATGCCATGGCACTCTATCAAGGGTGACAAAGTAAGACTCTGTCTCAAAAAACAACAGCAAGAATAAAACACACAAACAAACAAAAAATAGAAAGTTTAGAAATGTTTGCAAACTTCCTTAAAAAATTTAAACAAATATCATAGATAGATCAGACAGAAAGTTAAGATAATTATAAAGAAGGATCCAAGAAGCATGACATAGACGGGCACAGAATATTTCAACTTTTTTGCACGGATATTAAATTATTATGCAGCTGACAGGTCTCCTGAGAAGCCAGACTGTGGTGTTAGTATCTGGATTCTGCCCCTGATTCTAAGGACTCATTTTGCGACTCCATATAACTTATTAACTTCTCTTTATCCTAACATAATCTGCTGGAAAGGAGATTTAATAATACACAATTCATAGGAGGTTATGATCCTAAGTCATTATTGCAAGAATATGTACAGGAAAAGTATTGTTTGTGGTAGAAAGAGAGTGATAAAAGTAATTCTAAAAGTCAAAATTTGGAAATCTGGAGACCGTAACAAAATGTGTAATGCCAAAATTCTTGTTAAAAAGAAGCTTGAAATCAGGAACTTCAGCTGACAGTGACGTAGGAAACGGAGAGTGGTTGTAGGGAGCGGGGACAAATCTAAGCGCACCAGGCCACGGCACCCCCTTCCTGCACCCTTTCTCCCCGTGTCCTCCCACCGCTTTGACACACTCTGTCCTACTAAGGACCTTACATCTTTCTCCTGGCCACTGGAAGCTGTAAGCATTTTCTCTCATGCATCACTTGTGCTAAGGCAGGAATAATTTTGTAAGTTGAAAAGGCTATGATTTTACAAGCCGGCATCAGAATTTAATCCAGGAAAAGAATGTTTGTGGTTTCATGTTTGAAAAAGAAAGATGAGGACTGAATGAAGGATACAACTAAACTATTCTTCAAAGAAATGAGGTGCTGAGGTGAAGGAAAAATTAGGGAGGCAGGAAAAGAGAAAAACAAGGCTGGAGGAAAGCCAGTGTCAGCATGGGTGGAAACAGAGGTAGTTTTTAAAAACTGAGGCATCTAATACTCATTCTGAGCTGTGCACATTGTTTTGTTATAAAGCCACCCACACCAAGGCCTTTTGTGTTATTACCTGTGTAGAAATGAAAGAAATGAGTCTGAGAAGCTAGGCGAGGTCCCAACAGATGGAGCATGAAGAGCTGGCGAGAGAAGGTGGGATCATCTATGAAGTGAATTGGTTCAAAGGAAACAAGCTTTTGAAGCTAGAGGTAGCTAAGAAGAAAATGCAAATACCTCACCTCCTCCCCGGAATGTTTGGAAAGAAGGATTTCTACCACCAACAAATGGATTTAAGTCCACTTTACTATCTGTGGACTAGGATTTGTCTAGAGCTAGAAGTGCCTCTGTGGGGCCGCGGGCGAGGCAGGCAGTGACCTGCACCTTCTGCTGCACCTCCCACATCGGCTCCCACCTGATCTCCTTCTCCTAGTGACAGTTCCAGAAAAGATTCTTTCCACTTTGAATGCAACTGAAAACAATTTTTTTTAAAGTTGGAAAGTCTCATGCCTTGCAGAGATATTTCAATTCAAATTAATTAAATTAATAAAATTTAAATCAGTACAGTTATCAGGGCTGTATGGAAAAATTTCATGAGCAAGTCTTTCAGGGAGGGGGGTTTGAGGGAAGTTGGAGACGTGAGCACGGGATGGAGCAGGAGACTGGGTGGCTCTGGGAGGAATCCATGTGATACAACCTGGGATAAAGTCCTCTCTAACGGCCCAAGACATTCCCTCCAGGAGTATTTTCTAAATGACATTTTGAAAAAAAGAGAAAAACAGATTTTTACTAAGAAAAACTGCATAATTTGAATTCTATTGGTGACCTTTAGCTTCCTACTCTGCTGTCAGGATATCACAAAGACCTTAAAGCCTAATACAAAAGATCAAAATATTACAATATTTTCTACCAAAGATAGAGCGACCACAGCTTACATTGAGTTTTTTTTTCTTTTTTTAAGAGTTATTACATTTTGCTGTGGAATGCAAAATAATTTAAGTAGGATATAAGACAGAGGTACCAAGAAACTCTTCTCTTCATATAAAAAAAGATGGTTTCTACTTTTAAAAAGTCAAGATTTTATTCTTATGTCTCTACTTGTCCCCCAAATTGTTTTTTAGAAAGCTATTTAACATTTTTTAAACCTGCTTTTCCAAGTTGATACCTTTCAGAACTGAGTTCAGGGTTCTCAAATGTCTCTTCTACCATTTGGTGCCAGATCTTCTCACTTTAAAAAATGATTTTTTAATGACACTCTCACAGCTCATTTTTAAATAGCCTCTTTCCATTTCTGAGGAATTGCTTTGGAGTTCAAACAAAATGAGTCATCCAGGAAAGAAAAATTCACAAGCCATTTTTATGCGTTATCCAGAGCAGAAATTTAATTTGATGACACTGATACATAAGAGCTCCTTCCCACAGCAATTTAACAGATCTGTGCCTTTACTTTTATGACAGAAAGGCATTCTGTTATCTACACAGATGAAGTAACAATGAATGGCAAATGGTCCTGCGCTTCTGTAAGTGTGGGAAGGGGTGCAGGGACCCAGGAAAGGGGGATACACCTAATGTCACAGGGACAAATTACTCAGAATGTAACCGAGGGGCTCTCTTTGGCATCTGTCCTCCTCTCCTGGCTGCTATGGCTGCAGTCTCAATTCTCCATGGCTTCTTCCTCGCCCTCTGCCTTTTGATTTGAAGTGTTTTCCTGTGGGGAGATGGAGGGCAGCAAATAAGAACCTGTAAGGAACAGGTAAGATTCCATTCAGAGTTCAAACTGGTTAATCTCCCAAGTATCTGCAGAAACTGTGGGGACAGAGTCCTGATCCAGGTCCTAATGAGGCCTTTCTGACTCGGCGGCCCTTCCCTTCACGCAGGTGGAGAGGTGGAAGGCCTCAGCCCCCAGCTGCTCAGCACCTCTACTGAGGTGGTGAAAGGGGTCATAACGTTCATCAGAATAGACAGAAAACCAGTTTGGGGACATCTGAGTAAAATCCAGCAGTTTAGCAGGGAGGGGATATCAGCGGAATTAGAAGGGATTAAAAAATTACCCCGGTGCAAGATAATTTAGCCCCAAGGCTGAACCGTAACCATTCCTCTCCCAGCCAGATCCCATCCCCTGAGGCAACTTTCTTTGTTACCTACTTAGCTCTGCCCTGGAGTTCTATGATTTAGTGCTTCCTCCCTAATGACCCTTTTTTTTTTTTTTTTTTTTAAGGCAGAGTCTCACTTTGTCGCCCTCTGTAGAGTGCTGCAAAATCATAGCTCACAGCAACCTTAAACTCCTGAGCTCAAGCAATTCACTTGCTTCAGCCTCCCTAGTAGCTGGGACTACAGGAGCCCACCACAATGCCGGGCTATTTTTCATAATCGAAAGAAAAGACCACCCCATGATTGAGTTATGAGACTATTAACTCTTTACTTCGTCATTCTGTAAACACATGCCCTAAAATCTTAAGTGAAAACCTGAGAATGTGAACCAGGGCAGCATCTATCCGCCTACCACAGGCTGATACCAGGCCCTCTCTCTGGGTCTCAGTGGACTTTTTCACAAAAACTCACATCTTACTGTGCTGTTCTCCCTCGGCCTCCAACCCAGGTGGGTGGGAAAGTCCCTCGTGGGGAATTCTCTGTCAGCCCTGTTGTGGCTCCTTCCTGCAAGAATACACCCGCTGCGAACTGTAAGCCTGTAGAAATCACTTAGGACTCACAGGGACAGTGTACACCTTTAGACTAAGCAGCAGTGCGGTTTCCTGGATTATCATGCCATTTTGTAAAGAAACTCCTCTGTGGCTCACTCCTTTAGTCCTTAATGGGACGCATCTTCTTAAAACGCCAGGACGTGAAACTATGGCCAAGAGATAATGGGCTTCTATAGCTCCCCCTCACTGGTACAGTGCTGACTCTGGAGCTGGGCTGACCACCAAGTTGGTCCCCTGTCAAGGCCTGCTTTCCACCTGTGTGTATCCGGAAGCAGAATCAGATTTTTGAGGAAAGTACCGTTCTGGGAAACTTGACCATACCACAGTGAATTCCTTACAAAGGCCATGTCATCAATGCTGTGAGCGCCCTGATTCACCCTCACCACCCCACAGAAGAGGCCTACACTTCCACCGACCAGTAGGATTCATAAATTACGAGCAAACTGATCTCTCCACGGGTAGTGGACGCTTCAGTGCCTTCTTGGAATCTACTAAAAACAGAAAAAAAAAAAAAAAGAGAGAGCATAGACTAGTGGCTTAGCTACCATCCGTTTTCTTCTGCCCATTGCTGTAGTACTGTCATATTTATTTTCCTCATCTTGAGATGCTTTTGTTGGGAAGGATCAGATGGCTTTTGAAAACCCCTGATACCAGTGAAAAAGTAATTAAAATATCATGAATAACAATGGTGGCTAATATCAACTGAGTCTGAAAGATTTAGGTCTTTTGTACTTTGAATGCGTCATTTCGTTTAATTTCCATATCGCTGTGGAAAAAGGTACCTTTTTTTTTATTTTACAGATGAAGAAAATGAAGTTTAAAGAATTCCATTACTATTTCAATTATGTATTGCTGTGTAACAAACCACCCCCAAATTAGTAGTTTCAAACATAATTATTTAGTTTTCTCAAAAACTGCCATTTGGGCAGTACTTGCTGGAGACCATCCACTTTGCTCCAAGTAGTGTCAGCTAGGGTGACTTCATGGTTGGGGACATGAAGGGTGGGGGCTAGAATCATCTGAGGCTCACATACCCCCATGTCTCACGGTCAGTGCTGGCTATAGTCAGACTCTTGCAAGGAAGGCCTACCAGTGACTTGCCCATGGGCTGCTTTCCTTACCTAGATCAGGGCGAGTGGGTACTAAGAGTGGGCATCCCAAGAAACAGAAAGTAAAAGCTTAGAAACTGGCATAGTATCATATGCATAGTGTTCTATCAGTCACAAAGCCAAGATTTAAGCAGAGAAGACAAAGACCCCACTGCTTGTTAAGAGAAACAAGCTGTCATCATATAACTGTGAGTGGAGAAGCTTAGACTCAACCCTGGGTTTCATAACTTCATAGTTTTTCTTCTTAATCACTTTTCTGAATTAGCTTAAAAGCTAATTTTAGACTAAGGAAGAACATTTAAGAGTTATGTGGAAACTCCTAGAAACACACCTCACAGAATTCAGCTTACAGAGAGTTGAGGTGTCCTCTACACGTCCCACCTCTTTCTCTTCATTTTACAGATCTAGATGTTCAAGCACCAGCTGCCACTTGACATGGCCATTAGCCAGTCACAGCATGAGAACTGGACACCAAGCCAGTCCTTCTCCACAGTGTCTCTGACTGGGTGTCATGTGGTGCATGTTACTCCCTTTTCCCACTATGTCTATAAGTAATTTTTTATCCAAATGACTGACATTTACATGGATATTGATGATATTCCAATGTTTTCATCTAGGATGCCTTTCCTGGCCAACTGAGATAATTCTGTAAGATGAGGCAAAGACTTTGAAGGCCAATTAAGAAAGATTAACCGCTGTTTCTTAGGCCTTGCAATACTAAATCAGAAAGGCCACTATAAATCATACATCAATGAATAGCCTGGTGATGGGAAGATGACAGAGGAAAACTGGAAGTAAGGAGGATGACCCATGGTGAGCAAGACAGAGAGCAGTGGGTAACGTGTACAGACGCTTCAGAGGGCATCTCCCAGAATGTCTGATTGTGGCACCATGTTTATTCCCTCTGTCCCAGATCAGGCCTCACAACCCCTGATATCACACCACTATTGAGTAAGTCCTATTATTAATCCCCTGTATTAGTTTCCTAGGACTGCCCATAACAACTCACCACAAACTAAGTGTCCCCAAATAATAGAAATTTATTCTCTCATAGTGCTAGAGGCTAGATGTGCAAAGTCAAGGTAAAGGTTGGGCTGTGCTTCCTCCTTTGCCTCTTTCCACTCTTGTGGGTTGCTGGCCATCCTCAGCTTTCTTTGGCTTGAAGACATACCACTCTACTCTCTACCTCATCATCAGATGGCACTCTCCCCAACTTCTCTCTTCTTATGAGGATGCTAGTTACTGGATGAAAGTCCACTCTAATCCAGTATGATCTCATCTTAAATTGATTATATCTGCAAAGACCTTCAATAAAACCACACTGAGAGACTCTGGAAAGATACAAATTCTGAAACTATTCAACCCAGCAGGTGCTCCTTTTGGAGCTGTAGAGACACACTGAAGTTCAGATTGGCTAAGCAATTATACCAGCTCATTCAGAGGAACATTTGGAATTTAAAACCAGATCTTCTGGCCAGGTGCAATGGTTCACACCTGTAATCCCAGCACTTTGGGAGGCTGAAGTGGGATGATCCCTTGAGCTCAGGAGGTGCAGACCAGCCTGAGCAAAAGAGAGACCAACATCTTCATTAAAAATTGAAAAATTAGCTGAGCATGGTGGTGGATGCCACCATCTGTAGTCCCATCTACTTAGAGGCTGAGGCAAGAGAATCTCTTGAGCCCCCAAGAGTGAGGTTGCTATGATCTAGGCTAAGCCCATAGCACTCTAGCCTGGGAAAACAGAGTGAGACTGTCTTAGAAACAACAACAACAACAAAAAGACAGGTCTTCTGACTCTAACCCTGTCTTGTTTTCACTGTGCCATAAAGTATGAAGGAAAGTTTTATGATGTAACATAATCTTATTTGATTCCCCACATGAAGCCTATAAAAAAAGACAGCATGTATATTATCTATGTTTTTGCAAAAGGAGAAAAATTACTTCCTTGAACTTTCTGCTCCTTCTATTTGTTCCCATAGCAACCTATTATGTCTTTTATAAGAGTTAACACTTTATTGTATTTGCCTGATTGTTTACCAAATGCAGAGAAAAATGGCAGTGGTAAGATGGAGACAGGGGCAAAGGGTCTTGCCTGGGTTTCAGGGATTAGATTCAAAGTTTGGACTTGAACTTATTTTTAGAGGCCATAACTTCACCATACCCCGCCTTCTCAAAGAATCAGGCATCTCACCGTCTGTTCAGGCTCCTTCATCCATTGTTATCATGAGGCATAATGCCCAGGACTTATGAACATTTTAAGGTCCAGCAAAATATTTGGGACCTGGAAAAATATTATTAGCTACAAAACAATGAACCATTAGATAACTATTTTAATTAAATAATGATAAAATACAACATGTTCACCAACCCCCTGCAATAATTCTTATAGAAATGATGATGCAAATGGGATTTAATCTGTGACCTTCCTGTGTTTTAACTAATTTATTATAATATGGATGGGGGGGTGGGGGTCTCCAAAAGTAAGAACATCTGGGGTCTACAAAGATCCTGCCAAAAAGCCCCAGTGACCAAATTAAAATCCACCCTATTTACGAGAATCAGAACAATTTTCAGATTAAGTCTGGCGAGAAAGAAGAACATGAACAGTTCTTGTTTCCTTCCATCACAAGCAAAGCTGCTGCTTCTTGTTATATAACTGTCTTAGTCAGGATCAGTAATGCAGCATTTGGTGAGGTCATCATGTACTATTTGTGGCTCACTTAATCCCAGTCTTCCTCGGGGGATAGGCCTAACAGAGAGATGCTTCATCTTGATGTTTTTCCTGTGAAATTTTTGATCCAATTACCTCTTTTAATCTTTGCTCAGTGTGCTGGGCAGGCAATTTAGCAGCCAGAGCCCTTGTCTACCATGACAATTAGTACAAGACACAAGAGAACTGACAATATTTGAAACCAAAGAAAGTAATTCTGAACAGGAGAGAGCTTTATGATTTTCTTTTCTCTCTGTTCTTGATAACACCCAGATAGCTAAAAGAACAACTTGATTTTAAGGATGTTAACAATTTTCTTAGCGAGAACTAATTTTAGTTACAGCTCCTCCTATACTCCCACCCATGGAAGGAAAGTCTTGTTATTCTTCTTTTGCCTCGAACATTTTCATAATATTCAAAGTAGATCTCTGAACATTGATAAGATGACACAGTTTCCATATCGGGGAATCTTATGACTCTGGTTGGCAACGAGAGTTTATTTTGTTTTACGAAGTAATAGCCTGGGAGGTAAAGTGACTCTGCGCTTTTCTGACCATGTATAAGCCTTCTAGTGGGCCCTTTCTAATTCTGCTTTCACCAGGCTAAACAGCCTGGGCTGTGACTTCCTTACCCACCTCCTTAATGCCTTCAGCCCTTCGTCCCTCCACTCTGCTTTGCAGATCTTTCCCCTGCTTCAGTCCTGGTATCTGCCAGCTGCTTTCACACAAGTTCAACCTGGTATCACCACAGAAATTCAACTAACTCCCCTGTTGCTCCACACAGTTACCACTTGCATCTGCTTAGGGGAATCCTGCTTATCCTAAATCATTTTATTTATCTCCCATCAGAAGCGCGCTCCATTCTTAGAGCATACTCGAAATGCTCTCTCCAAGTCCTTATCCCAATACTATTGTCTACAAATACCCCAATTACCAGGGCAATTACCTTATTGATACCAGGTCTGAGCCATGTCAAGTCTCCGTCCCAATTTCCAAACAGAAACCTACAGCTACACCGCTCCCTTTAGTCTTGGGAGAAAAGGTGACATACATTTCCTCCATCAGAGGGCCCCCATCTGTGCTCCTTATTCCACTGCCTTCTCTATGCCAGGCACTGAAGTTGTCACCAAATAAACTATTGATTCCTGGTGAAAGGGTGGTAAGAGAGACAGGCAAGAAAATGGACACATCCTACCCAGTATATGTCATCTTGCTTTTTTTCATTATAAGAATATCTTCTCTAAAGCACTCATGTCATAAAAATTGTTTCAGAGAAGGTGATAACTGGGCCAAACCAGAAAGGAGGAGAAATGACTATCCTGGATGGAAAAGGACAAGAACTGTCCCCTACGGGGCCAGCAGCAGTTACAGTGGCTCTGAGTTATGAAAACAAGGGTGAACATAGACCCGAAGGTGAGTTACCCATGTGGGTACAACAGTGTGAAGTCGGACACAGACACAAGAATCATATTCCATAATATGGCCTAGAAACTAACATTTCTGGATTTTCACACTGATAGCACAGGGAAGCCAATAAAAGTTTGTAATCATGAAGGGCCCAATCACATTGGCAATTTAGAAAGAAGATTTGAATGTGATGTGGTAGATAGATTGCAGGGCCTAAATCCTGGGGCTTGTACCACAAGGTGACCCCTGAATAAACTTACGGTGACCCAGGCCAACAAGGACAATAGGGCAAACTTGTTCATCACCACTGTAGAGTGTCAGTGACAGGGTGACCTTCTGATGTGCACCAGCACTGGTAAGCCTCAGGCATCGCTCACTGCAAAATCTCTGGTATGGATATGGCCTTGTGGAGAAGGGAGGCGTAACAACTGGCCATATATTCATTTACTAGTTTTACTGGGGTGTGCCTTCAGAGGAAAGGAAAGAAAGCTGTTGCCTGGTATGATTTCCTCATCCACTGAATTGCCAGGTATATAGACTATTAATACACGGTACAAGGAAGAGGCATTATCTTCAGAATGTCCTTGAAAGGACGTCCCTGGCTAAAGTTTTACCTATGATAAGCAAACCTGGAATTTTTTGGCTTTGTAAAGCCTGGCTTTCTAGAGAATGTCACATAAGTTCGGCTGCACTGGGGTATAAAATGGAGAGAGTTCATAATCGGAATATTCTTGGGGCATGAGTGACCCCACAAACCTCACTTCGAGACCTCACTTGCTATTGTGCATTGGAGGTGCAAGTTGATGTGGAGAGGACCCGTTCAGTTATCCCCAATGTTCTAGGCCTTTCCCTGCTTTCCTTGGTACCTTGGCCCATACCCTTGAAATTAATAGCAAAGCTTCATGTCTGTTAAAATTTGTGAGTTTAATTTGACACCAATCCTGTTGTTCTATGAGAGAAGAACTAGTAAAATGCTATTTATTAATTCTACTATTTGCCTAGTTTGAGCCACAGAAGGGTTTGTTCTGGGGGAAAAAAGATTATAATTACATGTTCTGGTTTTAAGTCTGGTATATTTGGCCAAATTAAATGCTTTTTATCCATATTAGGTATTTTGATTGATCCATCCAATTGAATTTGAATTTTTATACACACATCTATCACACTAACCTCTCCTAACTTGGGCTAGTGAAGGCACTTTCTGTCTCTCTCTTAATCCTCTCCCCCCAAGCCTAATTTGTCTTCAATACATTAACCAGTGCGAATAAAGTATATATCAGGGCGAGCCTTCATGATTTTGTTTTTCATGTCTCTACTGGAAGGAATTGTGTGGATTAGAATAAAAATATCTGTTGGAGAAGAAATTCCCTTCTATTTAAAGCAAGCATAGGCACTGCTTTAAATCCACAGGATGAAGCAAGCAAAGCTATGCTTTCTTCTCTAGGGCAATTTAGGCGAGCAGTAAAGCAATTACTGCCTGTAGCAGAAGAAAGCTGTCCCTACAAGTAGGCAGCTGGGGAGCTGTGAATTAGCTTTTCAACACCTTGAAGCATAAGTTAGAGAAAGTTAATGGCTCTGCTTTGAGAATAATAAGAAAAGCCTGGGGTTAGATGAAGTCCCTTTCTTCACAGTAATTTTGCACATTTTAATAATTAGTAGCACATAAATATTTATGATATCACAATAAGGAGGCATATTTTGGGGGGAAATGGTTCATCATGTGCATATTCTGTTCACAGTTGTCCATGACAGGCAAGAGCCCCCATCAGGCAGGGACGCTTTCTCAGTCTAGGCTTTCCTAAAGCAATGCATATGGCCTGGGAGAAGTTAGGCCACTGCCAAAATGTTAGCCTGGCAACCCTGGACCTAAAACGGGAGGCTCATCTTAAACTACACGTGCATTTTACAAAACAATGCTGTGATAACCTTATTAATATATTTTTAAAGATAAGAGAGTATCTCTGATATTATCTATGTAAGAAGTTTTCAAAGGTTAATTCATAAAGGATTCACTTGGGCTCCATTCCCTGGCACTGATTGATCCAGGAGGTTTGGGATGGGCCCTCTAGTCTGTTTTCTTACCAAATTCCCAGGTGAGCTGATGATGCTTGTCTGGGGACTACACATCCAGAACATGGGTCTACTGGGTATAAATCAGAGTTCCCAGTCTTAGCTGCATTTGAGAATCACTTGGTGCTCTTTTAATATGTGAATGCAGCCAGGAAGTGGCCCCAGGGGTCAAAGATGGAATAATTTGAGTAATAAAATAAATAACATAGTTTTGAGCAATAGCACGAAGTACAAAATAAATATCCACAAGTTCATATTTATATAAATAAAGAGTAAATAAATAAATGAGTGTAGGAGAAGAGACAGATCTTCCTTTAAAAAAATTGCAAATCATTTACATGATATTCTCCCTACAAGAGGCAAATCATAACTCCTTCCTCTCTCCTAATCCCACTCCCCTTAGTTACTTGATTCCAAAAATTAGAGTATAGGGAGGTGAAGAGGAAGGAGTAACTTCACAATGAACAGAAACAGGCTCGCTTCCCTTGGAAGAGTCCCGTTGTTAGTGGAGAAATTTGTTCCCCGATGTGAATGATAAAGGCACTTCACCTCAGAGGCATTCTCTCCAAGAACCCATAACTTCATCTGATCATGAAAAAAAAAAAAATCCCAAATTGAGGAGCATTGTTCAAAATACCTGGCCAACACTCCTCAAAAGTATCCAGGTCATCAAAAACAAGGAGAAACTAAGAGACTCCCCCAGACCTGAGAAGATGAAGAAAACATGGTGGACAGATGTAACATGTTATAGACAGAATTCTGGAACCCCCCCACCCCCAAAAAAAAAATCAGTGCAAAAGCTAGGGAAATTGAATAAAGACTGGAATTACTGAATTACTTCAGTTAGTGGTTATGTGACAGTGCTGGTTTATTCGTTCTGACAAATGGGCCAGGGTAACGTAAGATGTTACTAAGAACGAAAAGTGTGGGAGAGGGACGTAGATCTTTCTGCACAATCCTTGCGATTTTTCTGTGAATTTGTAAGTATTAAAAGTCATTTATTTAAAAAATATAATGCCAAATTACCACAGGCAAATTAAATTAGAAACTCCAGGGTGAGACTTAGGCACTGGTATTGCATTAAGGCACAGGTGATGTCATCAATAGCCAAACTTGGGCCACAAAACTGCACAGAGAGAAATTTTCCTGCTGAGCTTAACTTTGGTGTGGTCAGCCCAGTAGTTAGCACTGAAAACAATTTGCCACTTCTGATTTTCTGAAGAAAACATCTCTTTCAGTTTGGGTTACTGAAGTCTGTACAATGTAGTACCAGGAACTTCAAATGAAAAGGAAAGTAGAAACAGAATAAATTCATATAGTGGCTTCTAAAAATTACATTCCAGAGCACATCCTGAGGTTCATATGTGTCACCATTATTTTTTTACAGTCTTTAAAACTTTCCTAGGAGAGAGTGGTGGGGCCTGGAAAGAATTTTGTGACAAACAGAATTTAGGCAATTGGGATAATTACATGTGAGCCCTCTGCCTCTGGGAAGGTATGTGCCAGTACGTGATATGTCTTTGTGATATGTGTACAGAGATCGCTACCCCAAATTGTACCCTTTCTGTTCTAAATTCTCTTAATGTTACAATAAAGCTTTTTGACTTTTTCTTACTAAATACACCATAACTTATCAGAATCCACTTTGGATTTATACAAACTTAATTTCAGAGAGATATAGAAATATTATTCCTATATAGTTGTTTTCCTTCTTTTTTGTACTGTGCTACATAGATATAAATACAAATACAGTCATGTGTCACTTAATAATAAAACTATTTATAAAAAAAGATGATGGGTGAATTTTACCTAGGAGGTGTAGTCTCATAGACCTATCTTAAAAGATTTCAACCATTTTTCTTTACAACTTTCAATTCCAGTGAGTACCTATGAAGAAATTTCCTAGGCACTTCCACATTGCTTATTCTCCAATGGCTGACTGAGAAGATTCACACGACTAGAACACGTATATGAGTCTAAGAGGGGGAAGGCAAGCAGCTGGAATGGCAGGTCCGTGAGTCTAAGATGGGGAAAGCAAACAGCTAGAACGGCAGGTCCATGTCCTGGCTCAGTGGTGACATAAAAGAAGAAGGGGGAGGACTGAGGTAGGAACCAGAAAATAGAACTAAAAGGGATCAAGTAGAGATATTCTTACCAAGGGGAGATGACAGGAAAACAACACCAAGGCGATCTCAGGAAACTATTACCAAGGGAAATAGTTGGCTCAGTCTAATATAAAGGAGAGTCAGTGGGCTGTGAACACATGAGAGAATTTTCCTCTTTGTATATCTGGGGCCTACAGCACAAGGAGACTGAGTAAAAGCTTACTCAGTGTTTGTCCAAGAGTATCCAAACAAGTACCAACAAGGAACACAATCCAACCATAACAACAGGGAATCAGACAGTGGGCGTCATTAAACAGTCTGTACACAGAAGACACCTAACACAAGGGATGATGCCATCCCAGAAAGCTGAAATGCAAAGCCAAGCAGAGCCTATGATGAGGAAAGGGATCAGCCTGTGGTGAGGAAGGGGATCTCAGTCTTCAAAATGAGGGCTAACTGGTGCCATAGATACATGAAATGAGGAGGAAAACCCCAGGCAGAACTCCAGAGCAGGTCAACACTGGGAGAGAAAGAATTACAGGAATTAATGCCTATTGAGAAAATGTGGGTGGGAACCACTTATCTACATTACTGAGTTCCAAAGCTGGCTGATAACAGAGGGAGCTGAAGGAGATCCAAGGGAAGCCAGAGGAGAGACCCAACAGTTGTGACTGGAGGTTGACTCCCAACCTTGGAGGAAATTCTTAATTCTAAAAGTCAGTAAGGATGCTGATATATCCTGATAAGTCAGAAGCTCATAGGTAAGGGCATTTCATGGATGTACCAAACAGCTGGAAAGGACACAGGTTAAAATATGGTATCATCACTAAGATTGTGGATTGTAGAGTCAGACAATCCTGGATTTAGATATTAACTCAGTCACTGATTGGCTCTACCATGTATTAGCTTTTTCCATAGACAAGTTATTTAATATATTTAGCCTAAGTTGGGTTGCCTCTAAAATGGGTATAATAATAGCATCTACCTTATAAGATTGCTATGAAGACTTAATGAGAACAATATGCAAGTGCTTTGTGTCTATATGGTAACTGCTCAATGAAGAATAGCTTTGTTAAGTAATAAGAGAAAAACTAGTAAGGATGTGAGTTTAGCATTTCCTACTAAAGTACATCTAGATTTCAAATCTACATCTAGATTTTTCCTGCACAAGTGTAGGACCACCAAGCCAATTTCTTTCTTTCTTTCTTTTCTTTTTTTTTTGGCAGAGTCTCAACTCTTTTGTCTAGACCAGAGTGCTGTGGCATCAGCCTAGCTCATAGCTCAGTCCCCTGGGTTCAAGGGATCCTCCTGCGTCAGCCTCCCAACTAACTGGGACTATGAGCACCCCACCACAGCACCCAGCTAATTTTCTATTTCTGCCTACAAACATGCAGGTCTTTTTTTTTTTTTTTTTTGGAGTCTCACTCTGTCACCCTGGGTAGAGTGCCGTGGCATCATCATAGCTCACAGCAACCTCAAACTCTTGAGATCAAGCAATCCTCCTGCCTCAGCGTCCTGAGTAGATGGGACTAATGTGCCCACCACAATTCCTGGCTAACTTTTCTATTTTTAGTAGAGATGGGGTCTCACTCCTAAACAGGCTGGTCTCAAACTCCTGAGTTCAAATAATCCTTCCACCCTGGCTTCCCAAAGTGCTAGGATTACAAGTATGAGCCACTATGCCCAGCTTTTCATTTTTCTCCTCCAATTTTGACAAGAACCAATACTCTTAAGCTTTGAAATTTTTGGTACAGGTAAATTCCAGTACGGATTGAGAGCCTTTGACAAATTAGAAACCAATCCATGGGTCTAGGTTGAAGTTCAGATGCTGCTCCCTGTGGGGTAGATTGGAAAGTTTCCAATTTGAAGACAAAATAGATAAACCCCTGCAATGCAAGGAAGAACTCCCCCCCCCAAAAAAAAAATCTTGTTCAGAATCAGCAATTTAACTGTTTTAGATTTGTCCTGAAACAGTGAAATGAGCCAAGTTTGAAATAGTCATCCTTAGAAGGCTGTTTGTCAGAATAGGTCTCCAGGCCTGTTATGGCTTTAATATAAACTTTTGGAGAAGTCAAGACAATACTAGCAAGTCCCAGGAGTCAATCTGTCAGTAGCTGTCAAACTGTAACTTTTATTCTTCAGAGTTTCTGGAGATGAGGTGACTCCTTCCCAACTTCAAGGGGATCACTTTGTGTAGAAGGTGGAGTTGAGCTCAGCAAGGGCAGCATGCTGTGGATTCTCCACACCTCCCTGCTCACTCACAGCAGGCTTCAGAGAATTACTACAGAAAAAATATTCTTCACTTTGTCAGCTAAGGAAGTATTCAGAGAGTAAATAATACTAATAAATAGCATGTTGCCTGCTACTGACTGCCTTTAGAGAAAAATAAAATCAAAATCAAGTGTTATGAGGTCTTGTCACAAGTGACATTTTCATTTTCAATATATTTTTAGATATAGGATGGTTTGGACTTCCAACTGAGCTGCATTAAACATTTCAAATATGCCTTCTTTATAAGATATCTGAGATATCTTCTAAGCTACCTATGTGGTAATATTTAATTTACGCCAAATTTAAATATCATCTCTTTTAATTTCCTCAATTGAGAAAAGTTAAAATAGGGAAGAATATATACACTTATGGGGGTGTATTTATATGTGTGTGTGTGTGTGTGTGTGTGTAGATGTATGTACAGAGAGAGAGAGGAAGGAGACGGATTAGGGGAGTGTTTCTCTGGAACAAAACATATATCTTGAGATTTATGTAAAGGTATTGGCTCATTAATTTTGGAGGCTGAGAAGTCTCATGGTCTGCTGCCTGCAAGCTTAAGACCAAAGGCCATGTGTGGTAGACTCTGAAGGCCTGAAAGCCAGAGGATCAACAGCATAGATTCCAGCTTGAAAGCCAGAGAGCCAGGAATGCCCAGGGTAGGAGAAGATTAATGGTCCAGCTCAACCAATCTCGCAGAGAGAGGGTGAATTGTGCCTTCCTGTACCTTTTGTTTTATTCAGATTCTGGGTGGATTGGATAATGCTCATTCATATTGGAAGGGCAATGTTCTTTAACAATGATTCCTATATTAACCTCTTCCTGAAACACCTTCATAGACCTATGAGGGTACCAACAATTAGGTTACAGTGTTTGCATTTGCTGATCCAAAGGATCAGTGGTGCCCCTGAACTAGGAGGTGTGCCATATAGACTTACACTATGTGTATTAGGTGAGAGCACCCCAATCCCACCTTCCTCTTTCCTGATCCCCTTTCCTACTTCCTACTCCCCCTCCTCCCAACTTGAATTAAATTGAGTTTTTCTCTTATGTGGGCATGTGTGAGTTCATCTACTGGCTTCATATTGAATACATTGGGTACTTGCTTTTCCATTCTTGATACTTGACTAAAAAGAATGCTCTCCACCTCTATCCAGGTTAACCAGATATCTCTGCATCCTATAACCCAGTCAATTTGATGTGTAAAATTAACTATCACAGAAAGAAAACAACTTTCAGTCTCCATGTGTACTTATTTGGAATGATTGAACACAAGACCCACATAGCCTCCAGGCATTGCAAAACTTAAATTATGCTTTCTTCTTGTAGAATCAATATATCATTTGTTATTAAACTGTCATTCTGAAGGAAAATACCTACAACACAAGGACATTTTATCTGAAGTTTCTCCTGGAACTTCTAAATCAGAATCAAGAGAAGTAATGCTAAAAATGGTGATGTGGTATCTTTGTGCCACCCAAAATTTCATTAACTATAATATCTGGAGTTGGGACTCAGGAATTTGTTCACTGGCAAACATTCTGCCTGATAATTCTTATGTGCTGTAGAATTTGAGAACCAATTATTTGAGGATTCTGTAGTGACATTGTTTAATCATGGATTTAAAAAGAGAAAAAATCAGAATCAAATGTTAAAAAATACAATTGCATATAATTTATTTTGTTCACAATTTGTAGCATTTCACTGCTGGTTTATTATAATAAAATATCATAAAACCAAATAGATTTTGTTGTTGTTGTTGGGTTTTTTGCAGCTTTTTGGCCGGGGCCGTGTTTGAACCTACCACCTCCAGTATATGGGGCCGGCACCCTACTCCTTTGAGCCACAGGTGCTGCCCAAATAGTTTTTTTGTTTTTAACCAAGTATACAAGTGTTAGTATCTTTTATTATCAATACCATATATACACATTATATTTAACTTGAAATTTAAAAATTAATTATCTTGTATTTCACCAAAAAAGTGAAAATTTAATAAAAAACATGTGAAACTTTAGCAGGCATTCAAAAACACCAAGAAACCAAGACACTTTGATCTTCAGAGAAGGAACATGAAAGTAGTGACTGCTATAATTTTCCTGATTTTACTTCAACAGACATTTCCAGAAACTCTGTGCTAGAAGGAGAGAATAAAGAAGAGCGAGGTAGTCTTGTTGGGTTGAGGAAATAAGATTAGGGTGTTAGAAAGCTAAGGCAGGGAACATTTCCAGGCCAGGAAACTGGAAGGTGAGAGTTAGAAAGTGCTCCAACAATTGGTCTACTAGTGTCTGTTACTAAATATCAAGCTGTGGGTGCATAAAGGAAAACGATGTGATAGCAATGCCTTCTTCCCCCACTCCAAGAAAAACCTATCAGTAAGTGGTAATCTATACAACTTAGAACCTCAAACAAGAGTCAGAGACATTTGTCTTCTAATTAGCTAGAAGGTAAAACCCTCATTAAAAGCCTGGGGTATTCATTAGAGACCCCAGAGAAATCCATCCTTAGTAATAATGCTAAATTTGTCCTGGAGAAAAGCACATTCTAGAACTTTCCTAACAAAGATGAAAACTAGCCAATTAGGTTGATTGCCAAATAACTTACCTGCCTACCAGAACAACTTTCAACAGTTTTTATAGAAAGATAACAGCATATAGACACTTGACTATGTAACATCAAAATGATCAGCATCTGATTACACAAAAATATCCCTGATGAAAAGAAAAATCCTTACATAAAAGCATAGAAATGATAGATATAAAGGAATTAGTAGACAACGACTTCAAAATAATGTATCTAATCTGAAAAAATTAACTGTGTAGAAATAGCAGCACACTTGACCCTGAAGTATAGAAACCACCCAAAGAGAGGCCAGGATAGAAAGAAATATGACTAAAAAAACAAAATTAAAAAAAAAAAAGAGGCATGCCTCAGTGATTTGTAGAGCAGTATCAAGTGATCAAGGTAATTTGGCTACAAATTTACAAAGAAAAAAAATAGTGGGCCAAAACAATATATAAAGCCAAGTGGCCAAAATTGTTTTCAAAATTGATGAAAACTCTAAACTTACGAATTCAAGAAGCTCTGTAAACCCTGAGAAGATAAATAGCAGACCTGCACCATCAGACAAAGAAAACTGCGCAGATGGAAACCTTAACTCTCAAGAAGGAACAAAGGTGTAAGAAATGGTAAGTGTGTTAAAAAATGATATCGTTTTCTCATTTTTAAGTTTCTTTGAGACAGTTGTGACTATAGTAAAATAATTATAAATATTAATTGTAAGATATATAAGAGTGAAATATATGACAAGAATAGAACAGAACAGAGGAGGAAACGGAAAGGGAAGGGGCTGCTATTGCACGAGTCCTCCAGTGCTATAGTAGTATTTTAAGATAGCTCATGATATATTAGAATTGAATATAATAGGTCTTAGAGAAACCAATGCAGCAAAACATAGACACAGCTGGTAAGTTGATAACAGATATAAAACTGAATATTAAATATCTGAAATAAAAATTAAAAAATGAGAAGGAAAACAAATGAAGAGCATGTGCAACAAACACAAACAAAGAGAATGATGGCAGATTTTACTTCCAGATCAAAAATTAAATATAAAATGTAGTTACTCCAAATAAAAGGCAATGGTCGTCAGACTGATAAAGAGGCAACATGCATACTCACTATTTACAAAAAAATGAATTTAAAATATATAGCGTATATGTTTTGGTAGTAAAAGAATGAAAAATGATATATAATTTATTAATTACAAGGAAGTGGTAGTGGCTATTGAATAGTAGGTCTTCCGTTCGAAGTACTTGAACATTCATAAAGAAAGACATTTAATAATGATCCAAAGCAGTGGTTCTCAACCTTCCTAATGCCACCAGCTTTTAATACAGTCCAAAGGGGTTGCGACCCACAGGTTGAGAACTGTTGATCCAAAGGATCAATTTATTAGGAAGAATAACAACTCTAAATGATTACTCATGTAGCAGAAATGCTGCAAAATCTACAAAGCAAATACTGACAGAGTTCAAATTAGAAAGAGACAAATTCATAACTAGTGTAGAACTTCAACGCTCCTTTTTCAATGATGGATGGAACAAACAGATAGTAAATCAGAAAGAATCTAGGTGATGTGACCTTCACTGTGCACTCATGACCTAATGGAACATTTGTAGAACACTTCATTCAACAATAACAGAATATATATTCTTCTTAAGTGTGCAAAAAATGTTACTAAGGTTTAAAAACATGATAATAATAGAGGACATCTTAATGAATTTTAAAATGGAGAAGACACAAAACTTCTGGTCAGAGATAAAGGAATTTATTATTCACAGCAGTAGCAGGAGTCAGGGTATTAGCATATTCTTTTAGCAGGTCTCTCAGCCCCAATTTCTCTAGGTGACACAAAGAGGATTAGGTGACACATGAACATATTGCTTTTTATTATAAAAGAGGAACCCTGAGCCTAGAGAATCGGAGGCATTTCTAAGGGGAACTAAGGACAAATGTCCCATGCTCCAGGGAAGACGTTTGTTATCTTCCAAGCTAGTAAGAAAATCTGCCCTTTGCTCTGAAGGAAGATATTCTCTCTAAGTATGTTCACCATGGAAATATTTTTAAAAAATAATCTGGAGCAAAGACATCAACGCTTCTGGCAACAAAATGTGCAGAAACATAAAAAACTTTACAAATCTTTATTTCTTAATTTGTTTTGAAATAACAATAGTAAATCCATTGTATGGCACGTAAATGATATTTACACGAAAAATAACTTTTAAAAAAATACTGAGAAGAGTATTGTTTTTCTTTTTTTTTTTTTTTTACAGCCTTAATCATTTTTGAGTGTACGTTTCAGTGGCATTAAGATTGACTTTTCAGTGCAACCATCATTACTCCATTGCCATGATGCTTTGTGAGACCCTATAGCCCAGGAAACCCTCATTCAGCCTTTTGTCTCTATGAATTTGACTATTTTGGGTACCTGATAGAAGTAGAATCGAACAGTCTACGTCTTTTAGTGATGGTCTAATTTCACTTAGCACAATTTTTTTAAGGTTTGTTCATGTTGATATGTGTGTTGGAATTTCCTTCCATTTTAAAGCTGAATAATATCCCATGGTATATACAGACCATATTTTGCTTATCCATTCCTCTATTGATGAACACATAAACTACTTCCCTCTTTTGGCTATTGTGTACAATGTTGCCGTGCATGTGGATCTAAAAAAATCTGCTTGGGGTCTTGACTTCAGTTCCTTTGGGTACATAGCTAGAAGCAGAATTGCTGGACCACATGTTAACTTAATTTTTAGTTTTATGAGGAACTGAAGTCTGCTATTCTCATATTCAACAGCACTGATACTTTATCATAATTAATAAATTATATATGTATATTATTGTCTATTATTTTACTTTTAGAATACATGTGCTATATATTTTAAATGCATTTCTTATAAATAGTACATTCATGTACATTATCTACTCATCATTTTTCCTTAGCAGCTTTGACATTCCTATCATGAATGCACAGGGTTGCAATTTTTTTACAGCTTTGTCAACATTTTATTTTCTCTGTGTACAAGTGATAGCCATCCTAATGGCTTTGAGTTTAGATTATTCTTTTTGTTCTCGTTCCTTAAGATATGTATAAAGTTAGGTTATTCATTTGAGATTTTTCTTCTTTTTTATATTTATTTTATTTTATTTTATTTTTTTGAGACAGAGTCTCTCTTTGTCACCCTCAGGAGAGTGTCATGGTATCATAGCTTACAGAAACCTCAAGCCCTTAGGCTCAAGTGATCCTCTTGCCTCAGCCTCACCAGGAGCTGGAACAACAGGTGCCTGCCACAACACCCGGGTAATTTTAGAGACAAGGTCTTACTGTGGCTCAGGCTGATCTCAAAACTGTGAGCTCAGGCAATCTACCTGTGTTAGCATTCCAGAATACTAGGATTACAGGCTTGAGCTACTGCCCCCAGCCCTTTTCTTCTTTTTTAACATAAGCACTTATAGTTATACAATTTCCTCCTAGTACTGCTTTCATTGTGTCTAAGTTTTGCCATGTTAATTTTTTATTTTCTTTGTTTCAAGATATTTTCTAATTTTTCTTATGATTTCTTTTTTAACCCCATTAATTTTGTCTGAGAGTATACTGTTTAATTTTCATATTTTTGTGTATCTTCCCCTTTTTGTTTTGCTACGAACTACTAATTTAATAGCACTATGATCAGAAAAGACACTTTATATAATTTCTATTTTTTTAAATTTATTAATGTCTGCTTTGTGGCAAACTTATAGCCTGCCTTGAAGAATGTTACGTATGAACTTCAGAAAAACGTGTTTCTGCCATTGCCAAGTGGCAGTTCTGTGTGAGTCTGTCGGCTCAGTTGGTCTCTAGTACTGTCCATGCTCCCTGTTACCTTACTGATCTTCTGCCTGGTTGCTTCATCCAGTTTGTTTATCTTAGAGTACCTCAATTTCTCCTTTACTTTTGAAGGAAAAATCTTTTTGGTTGTAAACTTTTCACTTGACACAGTTTTCTTTTCTTTCAACACTTTAAATATATCATCCCATTGCTTTCTGGCCCACAAGGTTCCTGCTGCAAATATTCACTAAATAATCTTAATGAGGAGACTTTGTGGGTGATAAGTCACATTTCTCTTGCTGCTTTCAAGATTCACTCTTTGTCTTTGGCTTAGATTTGTCTTACTTGGAGTTTGTTGAGCTTCTAATATTTGTTATGCATATTTTTCTTTGAATTTGTGAGGTTTGGGGCCATTATTTCTCCAAATGACATCTCTCTCCCTATTTCTCTTTTATTCTTTAGCTATTTCTATAATGCACATATTGGTCCACTTAATAATGACCCATAAGTTCCATAGACTTTATTCGTGTTTCTTCATTCTTTTTTCTTTTCGCTCCTCAGACTCTAAAATTGCAAATGGCAAGTCTTCCACGTTCACTGATTCATTTTTCTTCTTGTTCAAAACTACTATTGAATCTCTCTAGTAAGTTCTTAAATTCACTTGTATGTTCAGCTCCATAACTTCTGTTTGGCTCTTTTTAACAATAATTTCTATCTCCTTATTGACATTATAACTTTGTTCATATATAATTTGATTTTCTTCAGTTTTTTTGTCTGTGTTTTCCTTTAGCCCTCTGACAGCTTTTTTTTGTCTAAGAAGTCTGAAGCCTGAGTTTCTTTAAGATCAATGTCTGGAATTGTATTTTGTTCCTTTGTATAGGCCTTGTTTGTCTGTTTCTTTATGTACATTGTGATCTTTCTTGAAAATTAAACATGTGAAAAAGCTCCACCAGTCTTTGCAGAGTGGATTTGGGAAGAGGCAGTCACTCCACGATCAGGTACACGTGATGGCTGAAGGCCTTCTCAGGCCTTTCCTTGGCATGCATCTTCACTGGGCCTACATGGATGCTTTTCTCCCTCCCAATTCTCTTACATCCATGGTAGTTTTTAAATGTCTTAATTTCTCTAAAATTCCCTCCAGTTTTTCTTGGGGGGGAATTTCTTGACCTTAGACGTTATAACTCTGCTGTAATTCTGTTCACCAAGGTGGCCACAGCTTTAGTCACCTGCAGTTTCAAAAGCCACAATACCCGCTGCTTCCCCTGTGATGTTCAACCTGAGACTCAAAGTGTGCTCTGGACCTCGTCTGAACTCTTAATCAAGCAATACAGAAACTAACCTTACATACGACAGAGTATTGCAAACAATTTCTTCTCTTTCTTTTTTCTGTTTTGAGGAAAGGAACTTGGAATTGGGCTGCTTCCTTCTAACTACCTTATTCCACACAAACCTAAGATTGACTAATAAGCACATGAAAAATGGTCAATGTTATTAGTCATCAGGTAAATGTAAACTAAATCCACAATGAGATATCTCTTCACTCACATTAAAGTAATAAATACTGAAAATTTCAAATCCCCCCTCCCCAGTCATCTTGTAATGTTTAGCCTCTGTCCCTATAGAGCTTCAGTCCCTATACTCCCTGCAATTCTCTGGACTTTAAAATTTATTCATACTCTCTTATTTATCTAGAATGCTATGCTTTCTATATCTGCATGCTCAAAATATACAAACTTTTTCAAAGTCAATTTTAAATGCTACAGCCTCAATGATTCTTCCTGTGTTTGAAGTAATCTTAGTATCTTCTGAAGTAATCTTAGTAATCTTCCAAGCTCTCATGTTAAATTATATGTTCCTCCGAATATATTTGTAGAATCTATATTGTATTTTTTTTTTATTTGTTGAGACAGAGTCTCCCTCTGTTTTACCAAACTTGAGTGCCATGGCATCAGGCTAGCTCACAGCAACCTCAAACTCCTGGGCTCAAGCAATCCTCCAGCCTCTAGAGTAGCTGGGACTAGCAATACCTGCCACAACCCCCAGCTAATTTGTATATTTTTAAGAGAGGCTCTTGCTCTGGCTCAGCCTCCCAGAGTGCTAAGATTAGAGGTGTGATCCACCATGCCTAGTCTATATTATATTATTAGTGAGTAATCACTTCTGACTAAATTTCAAACTCTTTGAATACAAGAATCTTGTCTCACTAACCTTTTTATGTACTCCAGTTTTTAGAAAAGTGCTTGAATCATAGTAAATAGATATTTATGAAACGAATATGTGAATGTGTCATTATAATGTTTATAAAATCATGATTTAATATTTTCCACCTAATAATTCAAATCATACCCTGTACTTCTAATTATTGAATTTCAGTCACTTATAACCCTACCATATCTAATTCTAGCTTGCAGCTTCTATGACTCTCCAATCTCACAAACCAGATAATCAAGCTTATTAAGGACTATGTATTAAATAAGGGTAATTAGGCTCTGAGGGAGGGTTTGATGACTTTTCATACATTAAATAGTGGCTTTTAAGTTTGAGCTTTATATGCAATTACTCAGAAAGACTATTTTGTCAACATCCACATTTTAGAGCTAAATTTTGAAACACAGACAATGGTTTCCAGAAATCTGAACTCCATAAAAATAGGGCATTGTATTGCTAGAAAAATCATCCCTTTTATAGAAAATGGCCATGCTAACAACTGAATATATGTCCTTTCTGACAAATAAATTCTTGCATTCAGGATTCAGAACCAGACAGCTGTCACGGCACCACTGAGGATTCCTCTAAATTGCAACAGATGGTGCTACTTATTTGGCCATCTAATGCTATTCTAAAGTATCAGCTGGCCAACTGCTCTGGTGAAGGTATGAAAATAGAAGATTTATTTAAAGTCAGAGGATATAAGCACAAATGTTTTGGGACACTGAGTTTAAACTGATATGGAAAAATTGTATCCAACAAATTGCCAGGACAGATCCATTAGAGGGTGTGGTTGTAAAACCCCATTCCTTACATGAAAGAATTCATGGAAAATATGACCAGCTGTACTATAATCTCTTCCAGGACCCTCCTCCCTATGTGCACACAGCCACAGGCATGCTCACACACACACGCAAATAGCATATGTGCTTCTACCCATACAGGTGCTAATCAGTCTGCAAAGTATACCACCACTTAGGAACCAACTGGGTTACCTGTGGCTGGTATTTGTAAATAGGTACAGAATGTTTTAATGATCTACATTAGACATAAAAGACTTTCTCAACTTTATTTTTAAGGCAGCAGCTGCAGTCCTGTGTAGCACTTACCAACACACAGCAATCTGGTCTTTCTGCATCACAGTGTTATCAGTTACCTGACCATGCTTTGGTCATTTCTGTAGCTACTGTGGATCATTTCTTATCAAAATTAAATCTAGTTAATTAACACTTGGCTTAACACTCTTCAGAATACAATTTTTAAGGTCATTTTAATTCTAACTTATGTCAATAACTATTTACATATAGAGCCTAAGGATAGCTTACTATAGCTATTAAATAGAATATCCACATATTGTAAATTCTTTCTATAAAGTCAATAAATTTCTATTATGGGTATAGGGAACTTCTTCCTTGAGACAAATGAGCTACGTAAATGATTCAACTGAACATCCATTTAAATTGGTGCACTACATTACACAAAAGAGGGCAGCTTAAAAAGTGAAAAATACAGAGGAAACTTGAAAATCATCGTATCCAGGCATCTCTGTCAAAGATTCAGGGTAATATGGGGGATGAATTGGAAACACGAACATGCAAATAGAAATGGTGTCCATAAATTATGGCCATAAATTTATTTATGTAAATTAACATAAATAAATAAATGAAATAGCTTTGTGTGGCTTATCAATGGAAGGAAGTGAGATGGTGATGGAGAAAAAAGCTTTTAAAACACAGAAAGATCAAGATAAAAGACATCTGGAAATTACAAGAGGAATAAATACACTCTTGCAATAACATCGAGAGTTGTCCCAGAATAAACTCATGGTAGCTAAAAGCATTTTTAAATAAAATCAAGGGCCGGGAACAGACACAGAATATGTGTGGAGAGTCTTCACAGAAGGCAAAGGGCCTTCGTGAGGACCAGTGAAGTGGAAGCAGATAGGCCAGGCAGTGTGAATGCTTTTCTCCTTATAGGAGAATGTAATAGCAAGGCTCTGTCCACCAAATTATCTTTACAACAGGTTCTAAGTCCTTGAAATGCCTTCGAGAAAATTTAGAGCAAAGGTATCTTCTGTACTAAGGGATAATAAGAACCAGCAGAAATAGCAATACCTTTAGTTGTCAGCATCAATCAGCACAGCCCCTTGTGTGATAGCTGCTTCCGCGTCTAAGTCCCTTTTGTCCCAGCTTAACTCTTTGCCCACACTTGAGATTTATGGTGTAAGTCCTATTAATTGCTTTTTATGTAAAAATCCATTGCTGATTTGCTGTCTGGCTCATTCACTTCATGTCCTTTTCTTTGCTACCATAACTCCTTTCCAATTCTCACATAATGAATTAGGCTCAATATCCAATTTTCCATTTATATTTCTAGTTTTCATGTATATTTCAAGCTCCCAAACTATGCTTTTATTAAATTTCTTTCCACATTATCTTGAAAAAGTGCTGTAGATACAGATTCAACAATGGTTCAAACACAGCATCCTCACATAAAATAAACTAGATTTAAAGAATCTGGGCTGTAATGGTTAGTATTCATTGAGTGCTAAGGGATAAGCTCTGATGTAAACACTTTTCATACTTTAATTCGTTTAATTTTATAATAACTCCAGGACACAAATAACAATAACTGAATGACAAAGAGGTTAAGTAATATACCTGCTAGTACTAGAACATGACAGAACTAGAATTTGAACTTAGGCAACTTGGGATCAGAGCTTACTCTATTTACAGTAACGCTCTGTGATATCTTCTTGAGAATTGGTTAAGGACAAAAATTCATGGTGCAATTAGGACAATATGTAAATTTCCATGACAAATTATAATTTTTCAAGAACATCAATGGATTATTAACACCATTCTGTGTGCATATTAAGAAATCAAGGCTGGGCACAGTGGCTCATGCCTATAATCCCAGCACTTGGGAAGCCGAGGTGGGTAGATTGCCTGAGCACACAGGTTTGAGACCAGCCTGACCAAAAGTGAGACCCTGTCTCTAAAAGTAGCCAGGTGTTGTGGTGGGCACCTGTAGTCTCAGCTACTCAGGAAGTTAAGACAAGAGAATCACTTGAGCCCAAGAATCTGAGGTTGCTGTGAGCTATCACAACAGAACACTCCACCAAGGACAGAGCTTTGATGCCAAGGGCAACAAAGTGAGACTCTATCTCAAAAAAAAAAATCAAGAAATTATGTTCCAGAGAGATGAAGTAATTTAGATTGATGAGTCCTTAGTTAAAGGACTTTAATTTACCTATATTAAATAGAACGAGAAAAGTTTCTAACAATAGGTCAAATCTCAGCGTCACAAATTTTGAGGTAATGAAATGGTTGTCTATTTTTCAGGTATAGTATTTAGTTCTACTCTTATCAGAAACTTCAAAGCAAGGCAGATGTCTATAGACGTGATAATACTATAAATTAATTCAGATGTGAGTTAGGGATTCCTGCCCTTACCAAGGAGGTAGATGGTGTTATTGCACTACATACAGTAGAAAACAATTTTTTATTGAGTAGCAAGGTATCAGTGAAATATCGCATTGAATTTAACAGGTTATAGGGTGGGCTTAATAACCCTAAATTAACTAATCATTAATTAACATCACATAAAGACTTTGAAGTAATTCAAATTACTTGAGGTGAGCGTCATCTTAGAGATATGGCAGGTGGATAAATAGAATTGGACAACAAGAAGTAAACATTTTACATGAGGGTTGGCTTCTATTTTTGCTTATTTTTTTAACATCAAAAAGTGCATTTCAAGTCTGTCCGAATATTCTGGAGTTACTCTGGGGACTCATTTCATGAACAAAGAGCTTTTAGGATTGACGCTAAAAAGTATTGCTGAATCAGGCACATATTTTGAATGACAAAGATGTTCCAAATTGTTAATAGATGATATTATGAAAATATAGTTTCATGTTTCTGCCTGGTCAGGGGTCTCTGAGCAAAGATTGTTAGCAATGTGGGTTACAGAATGACTAAATAGCAATGCTAAGATATAAGCCTCTAAAAATATGGAAAGCTCTATATCTCTGAAGACTTGAGAGTTTACATTTCAGTAATAAAAGAACAATAAAATTTAGAGACATTTGTTATATTTTAAAGTGTTCGTGTAAGTAAGAATCTTTCCTCTTTCTTCCCAGAAAGAATTGTTCCCAGTGGAGAGCAAAATTCTCTTGTACCCTATCTGGGAAAGGCGTTTCTACTTAAGTGTAGAAATGAACAGTTTTGGAGCACCTCACCTGTGGTGCAAAACCCTCTTTTGTGTATGCAGGTGATATCTGCCCTCATTGTGTCACCCAAAGGAGGGAAGAAGACACCAGAGACAAGCTGGTATATAAGTAAATAACTGTCTATCTTTAAACACCTCCAGGATAAACAAATGAAGACATTAAAAACTTATTAGTTACATTACACATAAAAATGTTCTAAGGTCTGGTTAATGAGGATGGCTGTCCTATATGAATGCCTCCTAGAACAAATACTTCCTAGACTTTTTGTGCAAGATGTTATAATAATAATTGTTGCACATAAGTTTAAAAAATCTGTGTATTATCTCTTTCTCTAAGATACTTAGAAATTGGCTTCTGCAAATTCCTTTAATAAATAAATAAACATAATTCAACCTTGACCTAATCTTTCCAATTAGGTAATGTCATCATGGAATGACCTCTGCTCATTCCCCTAAATGTGTCAAAAGAGTATTCTGATATTAGTGCTATATTCATGGATGTCCCATATATCGCCATGGATAATGTGCACTTTTTGCCCAAAGTTTTGAAGAAAAAAGGTGTTGATTATACATGGGTAGTAAGGCTCAGGAGCCCAGCAGATCTTCTGGGGCCACCCTGATTTCCTGCCTAGGCCCACCAGGTACCAGGGGATCCAGTCCAGGAAGATCCTGGATCCATTTAGAGCAGGCTGGAGCAGCCTCTGCTGAGCCCTGTGATCAGGGGAGAGGTCAGCAACAAGTCTGGCAAGTTGGGCTGTGCCACAGGGGGTGTGGTGCTAGGTCCCTGGCCTAGGTTCCAGGCCTGACGCCCGAGCCCTGGCCACAAGGAGGGATTGGGAATTGCCTAATTACTCACAGCAGAGTGGTCTCAGAAGTTCCCACCCTGCGGGCCACAAGTATGGCCATCTCAACCATGGTAGGGAGGGAAGGGTTCCGGAGAGAGAGGGAAGGGGCAGGCTTCCCAGAGCAGGCAGCTTGCAGGAGGGTAGGGTGATCTACACGTTTACCTCCCCAGCTGTGTCTCTCTGGGCCATTTACCTCCAAGCCACTTTCTTAGGAGGGGTTTTACTAAAAGTCTGGGCCCTGAATGTGGATGTGTGTTATATACTGGAGCATATTACATACAGCAAAAAAGTGGTATATTTCTGCCTAAATGTCCTGAGAAAGCCACTTGTTTGTTCGCCTTTCTTCCTATTACCCTCGAGGTCTTGGAAGAAACCACTCTGTGGGCACTCTGGACCACAACTGCCCTGCAAAGCACAGCTCCTCAGAAAGAGCAGCAGTTTTCAGGACGATGGCGCATTAAAGTCCCCCAGACAGCTTTAAAAACATGACAATGCCTGTGTCCCACACTACAGCAATTAAAAGAGAACCCCTAAGGGTCAGTCAGGAATCTCTAAGATTTTAAAGCTTCCAGGTGATTCTAATGTCAGGGCAGAGAGCAGTGGTTCCCAAACTTTAATAAATGTAGCCATTGTCCATCCACATATGAATGCAGGTGTCTGCAGAGGTGTTTTTTTGTTGTTGTGTGTTTGTTTGTTTTTTAAGGAGGTCTAAGGTGGGCTAGAAATATCCATTTTTAAACATATACTTCAGACAATTGGGGATACACTGACACAGGCCGACTCTATCACAGTTCCTGCTTTGTGACAGTTAATCAAGAAGCCCATCTTCTGGGAATCAAGATGGTGATATTCCCTTAACCCACCTCCATTTGCATCTACAAGGGGTTTGAAATTATTTTAAAATTCTAACAGCAACGTTGTGATGCATTTGTATGTCTCTGGCAAACTCAAGATGGGGATGGCAGTCTAGTCTCTAGAACTGGATTCAGTGGGAAGAAGGGACGCTCAGCTACTCTAGCAGTGCTTGTTCTCCAGGTTTCATAAATCTGGCTTCTCGGAACAGTTATCCGACCTATAGAATACAGGGGAGTCAAAAATACACAAATATGAATTTGTTCTGGAAAACACAGCCAAGCTTTTACTTTTACTAGTGATTGAGCATCTTCTAGCAGACTAATCTCTTGCAAATAATAACTGTAAACTTTGGAAAGAATGTGATGTACCAAAGACATTGGAGAGAAAACAAAATGCCAAGATGGTGGAGGGCAGCCAACCCATAGAAGAAAGAAATGTTATGAGGTGAGCTTTTCATTATTTCTTTCTTTTAGCCTAAGGGCAGGGAACAGTGGGCATGCAAAGTCACTAAAACCAGAAAGATGTCAGATTATTGACGTCCCAGAAGACAAAATATGAGACATTTACTGTAAGTGGACGGTGAAGGGGAAATCCTATCACAGAAGAGAGCACCAGAGTGCAAGTTCTGTGTATATCACCCTGCACAGATCACTGGCTCCCTCCCAAACTTGACTTTCAAGAGGCAGCTTCAAAGGAGCCTAGTTAAGGTAAGAACAAAAGCAAGTAATCAACTATGAATACAGAACTTGGAGTTTAAGTTCTCACCGTAAGAATATATCATAATCCCAAGTTCTCTACAGCACATGATTCATAATACCCACAATGCAGTCTAAAATTACATAATTTACGTAAAACCAGATTAATATGCCTGACCCACATTCTAGTGGAAAATATTAACAAAACTAACCTCAAAATGATGTAGATGTTAGAATTACCAGACAAGAGTTTTAAAGCAAATGTTTTTCTTTTCTTTAATTTTTATTTTTCTGGTCCATAGTTTATTTATTTAACAATTATTTGTTTGCTTCAAAATATTAAGAGGGTAACAATTTTTTTTGTTACATGGCTTGAGTTAGGGCTATAAATGTGCCCACTATTGAACAGTGTTCATTGTACACATCGGGGTGCCTCCCCTCTCAGTTGCTTGATTTCCAAGGACTTCTAACCACCTACTCACTACCCTCTGCCATGCATTTGAATGCTCATTGGTTAGTTCTAATTTATTAGAGAGTATCTACAGTGTTTGTTTTTCCTTTCATGAGATACTTCACTTAGGATATAGCTCCCAATTCCTTCTAAATTGCATGAATTTATCCTTTTTATGACTGAGTAGTACTCTATGGTACACCACATTTTATCAATCCGTTCATGAACTGATGGGTGCTCGGATTGATTCTGATCTTTGCAATTGTGAATTGTGCTGCAATAAACATTTGGCAGGTGTTTTGAAATTTCCTAAATGACACTTTCATTTACTAAATTCTATTTATATCCTTTGTTATGTTGTCCAGATCTGTAGTGAATTTTCTATTCATTTCCAAAAGTATTTTTTGACTTCTTTTTGTTGGTCTTCAATTTTCTCTTCCCTCCCATTCTTTTTATTTGCCATACATATTCTGAATTCCACTTCTGTCACTTGGCTGGTGGTTGGGCCACACTACTTAGCTCCCTTACGATCCCTTGACCATGTCCAGTCATTTTGTTTTTTCACATTGCCAGAGTTCCTTTGCTGGTTTTTTCTCATCTGAAACCTCTTTTCATCCCCTCAGAGCTGATAAGTTGTGCTGGGTTTTCAGTTGTTCCCCACATAGGTGTACACATAGGTGTAGCCAATTTGAGTTCGGAGCTAAGGATACCCTCTCCATGGAGGCTGGAGTTGTGGGGTTACTCTACCTGGGGTCTGCCCACAGAGATGACAGCAGCAGCCAGGGGAGGCTATCCAGGCAGTGATCATGTATTCCTGGGCTGTAGGCATTTGCTTAAACCAGTTCCTAGTGTAATGGAGGCTCAATGTTCCGGGGTCCTTGACTGGGCATTGACCTTAGAGCAGTTCCACTAAGACTAAGTGGTGTAGTCTGGGGTCTATATCAGTGCTAGAATCTTGGGGGTGTGTTCTAGGGCCTGGAAGGAGCTCCGGAGTCATAGGCACAGAGCTTTGGTCTCCAGCACGAAAACTTCAGAGCCAGCACTGGTGGAGGAATTGGCAGCAGAGCTTCGATCAGGGCCTCAGTACATCAATAGGGCTGTGCTTGTAGGGGGCTGTTTGATCCTGTGGCAGAACCACTCAGGCTTCCTGCCTGCGGTACCAAGTCAGGTCTGCACAGGCAGCCAGCTGTTCTCCAGGCTTAAGCATCGCAGATACCAAGTTATGCAAGTTGGGGTCATTTCCAGAGACCCAGGGACCACAGAATTCTCCTTGTCCCCCGCCACACCCTGTTCCAACCCCCAGGACCCAGTGAAGCAGTCACCCAGAGCTTTCCAGGTAAGAGCCTATAATGCCCCAGGTAAGGCCTCTACTCAATCCTGCTGTGCTGGAGGGGAGAAGTGCTTGGCTTTTAGTCATGGGGTGTGGGCCAGAGGAGCCTGTGCTTAGTTCACACCCTCTGCAACTCGTGGGTGAGGGGTGAAGACTATTGCTGCAAAGCTGAGTTTGGTGCAGACCTGGCACCATGAGCCTGAGAGCACGGGATGGCATCAGTGGCAGAAACCCAGGATCACCTGCTCACCACATCTTTCCTGTACTGGTTGTCTGGTGCAATGACTCTTCACAGACTCTGGGCAGCTCTCCGTCTGCATAGACAGAGGCCTGTGTCAGTGGAGGGCACCCTGTCACAACTTGGCCCTGGTGCCCACTGCAGGTGTGGTGCCCTAGTGCTCTATCCCCCCAATCTCACGTGAAGATGCCTCCCTACATCTTGTCGAATGTCTCCCCGTCACCTCCTTCACATTGCGTTGCTTCTCTGTGATTTTACAATGTTTCTTTTGAGAAGAGCTTTCTGTAGGTAGACATTTGCCTACAATTTATATGCCTTTTTTTCAGAGTGGCATGCTGGGGGGGTTGCATCTAGTCCGCCATCTTTCCCTTACCTCCATTTTTAAGAGCTTGAATTTTCAGCTGGCCTCTGGGCAGAAGCATCAAATGGACCAGGTCACCAATACCACATGAACCCTAAATTAATATGGTGAGGGATGTCTCTTCCCCTTAGTTGGTTGGCCTGCCATTGGCTTAGTGGGCAGTGTGGGGGAAGAAATTTCTTGCCAGGAAGCAGCGCTTATGTTGTAGGAAAAAGACAATCAATTGTGTTATGTAAAAGGCATGGCTTATGCAGACAAGGCAGCCCCAGGTGCTTCCTTTAGACATCTGTGGCACCTGTTATGATGCTACAGGATTTCCGATGTTATGGACTTAAGTCCAGTACTGTTGCCTGCATTTGAGCTCAAGTCACATGTGCATAGGCTCAAGGACTCAGAAGATTTAGAAATCCTGCAAGCATCATGTAAAAAACATAAGGCTGTGTGTGGGAGGCAGGTAACAACTCTTCTCAAGTGGTGGGACAGATGTCAGGTGAGTAAGACAGTTATCCCAAGGTAAGGATACTGTGTTGCACTCAACATCATGTTATCACCGTCATTTTCTTAACTGTGTACAAGGTGACTGCATGACTTGTGTAATGAGGTAAGGAGTATGACCCTTACCTGCTCTTTGGGTACTTAATGATAGTTGTACTAATATTGAGTTTCTAGTTGCCTTTTCAGTTTCTGGTCTTTGTAAACTTTTCTCCCTTCCAGATTTACCATTATCACTCCAGACTCTCTCTTGCATAGCTCCAGAGGTCTGCCCAAAATTCTACAGGAAAAGAGACATGAACCAGGTGGGTTAGCTTTTACTGGACACTAAAGCAGACAAGTGAAGTGAGCTTCTGTGGGAGGAAGAGCAGAAGCAAACCTTAGGCTGGCTGAAGAGGACAGGGACAGCACAAGTGAACAGAAAATCCCCCTGAGGTGCAGGATATAGGGGCCCTGCCATCAAACAAGACCTGGTGATATCAGCCACTTTCTTCTTTGCAGGAAGGTGATGGCTTTTCACACCTTCCCCTGAGGGACATGCTAAGTGTCAGCCATCACACTCAGAAGCAGACTGCCGCAGGGAGGAGAGGGCCTGTGCAGAGACACACACTGTTATAACTCCAAATCCCAGTCTTTTAGGGAGGCGGGGAGGACTACAGGAACAGCCTGGGAGCCAGCAGGGTCCTGGGACCACACCCAAGGCCAGTTCCACCTTGTACTGATGAGGTGGTGTGGAAGGGCTGAGATTCAGTCACAGCTCCACCCATAACCTGTCACTGACAATGCTGGAGAACTAGAACAAGGCCTCAGGTCCTTCCCATACTGTTGGGAGGCTCCCAAGGAGCCTTCAGCAGTCACTGGAGGAATTGGGTCACCCCCTGGCTAGGACAAGAATCAAATTAGGTTTTAGAAATAGTACATGTATTCTTTTTTTTCTTTTTTTTTTAAGATACAGAGTCTCACTTTATCGTCCATGGTAGAGTATTGTGGTGTCACAGCTCACAGCAACCTCCAGCTCTTGGGCTAGGTAATTCTCTTGCCTCAGCCTCCCAAGTAGCTGGAATTACAGGTGCCTGCCATAATACCTGGCTATTTTTTTTGTTGCAGTTTGGCCAGGGCCAGGTTTGAACCTGCCACCCTTGGTATATGGGGCCGGTGCCCTACTCACTAAGCCACAGGCGCCACCCGTTAAAGTATTCTTTCAAAGGGGATTGGCAAAGAAAAGAATGAGAAGAGATTCCAAATGGAATTAGCAGAGTGAGCAGGGACTGTAACCAAGCCTCAGCTTACTTTCCCTAATCCCCTGAAGTGGATTCCCTAGCTAGTCACAAGGTATGGGATTTCCAGACACACGCTCTGTGTCTCCACTAAGGAAACTCTGAAGTGGAATATGAAAGGATGACTCTTGTGTTCTACTACATTTTCCCTCCTCCTTCTTTTTTCCTCAAACTCCTTTCTCAGGTAAGATTCCTGTTTTACTATTTTATACCAATGTTAGTAGTGGCACAAAAAAGTTTAAATATACAATTATTGCCTGAGTCTCACTTTGCTTTATTATTACATTCTCTTGAGGGGTAGGAGACATAATAGTTCTCTTTGGGGATTTTGCTGAATGACAGTAATTGACCAAATTGTATTGCTGACAATATTTCTGGGCCATGACATTAGTGTGGGAAATAGAAACTTCAGGATTCATATTCAAAAGAACATGCTAAATTCCATTACACATATTAAGGAGAGGTATTGTTTTCTATACACTGAATTTCAATGTAATGATTATTTCTTATTTGATCTTACTTTCAAAACAGTTTGAGCATCAAGTAGAGAAGCCTCTACTATATGTGTAATCCATTTTTCCACTTGTTTTTCTTCTCCATTTATTCCATGTTATACAAATAGAACTTTCCAGAGGGAAAACAATTACATTGATGGGGGTGAGTGTTTAGCACTGAACCATCATCACTAGCACTGAACATAGTGACCAAATGTGGGAGATTCCTCCCACCCCAGGTGGTGGGGTGTCCTCTAGTTCATTCCCGACACTACCTGGATGGTGAGGGCCCATATCCTGCCACCCTGACACTAGTTGCAAGCCAAAGCCTCCAGAATTTCTGAGTGACTGACTTCAAGTTGGGATTCCCACCACCCTTTCTTTTGTTTGGATGAATTTACTGGAGGGCTTCACAGAACTTGGGGAAACACTTTACTGGTTTATTAGAAAGGACATTAGAAAGAATACAGACGAAGGGATGAATACAGACACAGGGTAAGGTACAGAGGAGGGCTCTGAGCTCCCACACCCAGCCAGGGTGCACCACTCCTCCATTGCTAAGCTATGCAGAACATCCCTCAGCCCTGGTTTTTGGGGGGTTTTATGGAGGCTTCATTACATAAACATGATTGATTAAACCATTGGCCATTGACAATCAACTTAACCCTCAGCCTCTCTCCTTTTCCTGGAGGTGAGGATGGGGCTAAAAATCCCAACCCTGTAACCCTACCTTCATTTCTCCATTGGACACTCCCATCCTGAAGCTGCTGAGGGGTGCCAGCTCTCAGTCAACATCATCACACAAAAATGATACCACTCTGGAAGAGTCTGAGGATTTAAGGGGTTGTATGTCAGGAAAAGGGAAGACCAAATATGTATTTCACAATATCACAGTCCTGTACTAGAATCACCTGGGAGCCTTTCAAAATACTGATGCCAAAACTACACCCCAGATCATATGAGTGAGAATATCAAGTTGTGAGCCCAAGGCATTCATCTTAATTAGAGTCTCACCAGGTTCTCAGGACAAGGCGGCATGATTTGGAGATACCGGGTGGACCACCCCACTTTCCCAGCATTATCTTTCCTTCTTCACATTTCTCATGGTTGGCTTCTTTTCTCTCATAGAAACAACTTCCCTCTTCATAGAGAGGACAAATAACCCTGTCCCAAGTGCCTCTGTATGTCCAAGGATTTCAAGGAGACCACCAAGTCACCTTCTGTTGTTTTATCCAGGAAAATTCTCCGCATGGAAAGTATTTCAGTGTCTGCCAACATTCCAATAACAGGTTCCTCTACATCAAGTGCCTTTTCCACCCCCCCACACCAAGGCCCTTCACTCTTTTCTGAAATGCATTTGTAAATATTCCCACTTTCAATTGCTACAACTACAATCCATGCAAGGCATTGTTCACTATTTCACAGGTATAAAAGTAAAAATCCAGGAAGGATCAACCAGATTACTTGCTCACATTTATTGAAGACAGCACTGAGGCTAAAGCCTGGGAAACTCAAACAAACTTTCCCTGTCTTTTAACCCTGGCTTCCATTTTTCACCCAGGGAGTCCTGAGCTTTTAACAACCCCAAATGTGACATGAAAGGACCTGCTGGCACAAGTAGTACCTGGCGAGGTCTGCAGTCTCTCCTAAGCCTGGGACTTTGTGTAATCAGGGCCTGTGGCCACCTTACCTAGGCGCAGCATGTGGGTGAGGTGCTCTGCCAGCCTGCGCCCCTCACCCAGGTGCTCTCAGAGGAATTGTGGATAAGGAGGCCCTTGAGATGCTGATTGAGTTGGGAGGAAGCATCTTTCCCTTTCTGTAACTTCTGGCAATTCTGAGTCAGCTCTTGTGCCTTAACATGAATTAGGATGTCGTATTTGCCTAAGGTGGTCAGAAGGGAAAACATTTCATGGGAAAGGGGTAATGAGAGGTCAGAAGGACTTTGAAAAAGATGCTGTGACCATAACCCCAGACCCTTCAACTGGAATTCTGGCACATGTTCAGTGAATGTACAAATTTTCTGAACAATTACATGAAAAAATAAGTTTGTTTCTGAAGCATTGTATACCTAGATCTTATGGCTTCTTGATATGAATTTTACTTTTTTCTACTTACTTTCCTTGTTATAGAGGGCCTGCCAACTGTCTAAGGCCAGTATTGAAGAAAGCAGAGATGTACCCCTCTCTGATTTGAACCACAGGAGAGAACAGGTGGTGTGTATTTGTGAATATAGAAACCTATGGACAAGTACACTTCACCTGGCTGACTCTATATTACTCAACATAAGAAATTAATAAGTGGTAATCAAAGCAGAAATAGCAAAGAAAGCAAATAACCTTCCTTAAAATAGACCCTTCATTGTTGGCTGATTGGATGAGATAGACATATTTAGAAGTTCTGTTTGTCCCTGGGGTTTCCAGATGAGATCTCCAAGTAACATCTTCATTCCCGTTAAGAGTCCTTGATTATCATGCTCATGGTCCTAATCATCAGAGCAATGCGAATCAAAACTACACTGAGATATCTCCTAACCACAGTAAGATTAGCCCGCATCACAAAATCCTGAATCTGCAGATGCTGGAGTGGATGTGGAAAGAAGGGAACACTTTTGCGCTGCTGATGAAATTGCAAACTAATATAACTACTATAGAAAGAAGTGTGGGGAATTCTCAAAGAACTAAAAGTTTACCTTCTATTTTATTCTGCAATCCCATTACTAGGAATCTAGTCAAAAGAAAAAAATGATTTCACCACAAGGACATTTGCACTAACATGTTATTATAGCTCAATTCACAATTGCAAAGACATGGAAGCAACCCAAGTACCTACCAACCCATGAATGAATTGACAAACTGTGGCATATGTACGCCATGGAATACTATTCAGCCATAAGATAAGACAGAGACTTTACATCCTTATGTTTACCTGGATGGAGTTGAAACATTCTTCTTAGTAAAGTATCACAAGAATGGAAAAATGAGTATGCAATGTACTAATATGAAAATACTAATATGAAATCAATATGTAAAAAACTGCACCCATACAACAGAAAAACCCTGGAGGGGAGAAGAGAGGAGAAAGGGTGATCAGTGGGATTTCATCTAATGTGCACAATGTGAGGGTGTTTAGCACACTCCCTGGGTGAAGGGCTCAACTACAACTTGAACTTTACCTTAGAAATTAAAATAATGTAACCTAAAAAAAGAGTCCTTGATTATCAGAGTGACCTTGGGCTGGTCGCTCTTGTCTTGCTTCATTCTTAGAATCACATAGGTTTTCAGCAAATAAATCAGATGGGGCCAGTCACATAACACAATTCTGGCTTTGTACATTGCAGACACAGGGGTATAAATAGTCTCTGGGCAAAACCAGGATATTCTGAGAACAACATTACAGGGAACCCTGAGATGAATCCTGTAAGAAGGAACTGGCCCTGCTTTCCTGAGCCACCAAATAGACTGCCTGTTGTGATGGATCATCAACACATGTCCTTTGCTTAAAACTTGGTAAACAGTTCAACACATGAATTTTTTCCTAGCAATCACAGGTACTTACCCAACTATTTTCTAGAGGTGCTGCTACAATTTGCCCTCATGGATCCCCTGGTTGGTGTTGATTTCCATGAGAACAGACCTTGAGATTAGACTTATCAGTGCAACATACAAACCCTAACAAAGAAAGAGTCTTTGAGCACATGATCCTTGGCCATTCATGGAGGTTGTGGATGTCAGGGCCTATCTTCAGGGAACATTCCATACATAGGCGATGCTAGTGGTGTTTACATTCTGGTACTCAGATGACTGCTTCCCAAGACAAGCTAGGTAGGAGGAGAGGGACTGGAGCTTAGAGCTGAGGAACCTGTTAACACCAACTCCAAAGATACAGGCAAGATGATTATCCTCATGGACCAGTCCCAGGGGCTCAAAGAACACTGTCAAGAAATGACAACAAGACCTATGAAGGAGAGTTGATATGTCTCATCACGAGAAGCATCTGTCAGAACGATTCTGTGCACATCCTGCAGAGGTAGCAGAGTGGCCAGGACACCTTCACTATCCTCACCCTTGTCTGTCCTAGTGCCAATAGCCTACATTTAGTGAGTGCCAGGATGAAACAGCTGTGTTCTAGGGCTAGGAAGAGTGCAAAGCTCCCGGAGAACCGTAATGTCTGTGCTTACACTTTGGTTCTGGAGTTTGGTTCAAATGAAGGTGGGGCTATAAGGCTTGGGTGCAGAGGGGCCTGACTACACAGACAGGTGAGCACAAAAGATACCTGGGAGCTGCATTCTCCCTGTAATGGGAGGACTCACTGGCCACATCCCAAGCAGAGCAGCCTTCACATTTATCAGACAGGAAAGTAGGACCATCGATACGCTGATGGGAGTCAGATAAGTCATGGCAACTGGAAATAACTCATTTGTTGAATGAGTCTTGCCCCACTTCACTGAATTTCTCCTCCTGCTGCAGCTTCCTTCTGAGGGAAGAGGGGTGAGGAGAGTGGATCAGGGGTCTTCAAACTTTTTAAACAGGGGGCCAGTTCACTGTCCTTCAGACCATTGGAGGGCCAGACTGCAGGCCATGGGACAAGTTGGCTGTTAAGCAGGACAGGCAGTGGTGGCAAAAACACCCAGCGGGCCAGATAAATGTCCTAGGTGGGCTGCATGTGGCCTGTGGGCTGTAGTTTGAGGATGCCTGGCTTATATGTTATAGCATCTCATCTGGGCCTGATTTGAACCCTCAGTGAGAAGTTCCAGAATGCAGAGAGATTCTTCAGAAAGGAGAAATAAAACAATCCTCTTCTGACTAAGGTAGAAAGGGGCTGTTGTGAGGCTAAGGAGGGCCAGTGTGAGTGGGGAGCATCCAGTGCCCAGTGCACTGACTACACAATATACTGACAAGGAAGGGCACTCCACTCAGCATGGTGCAGTCATGGTATGCAGCACTTGGTGAGATCTACAGCACTGGCTCCAGCTGCCACATGTTTGTGTTCCACTTTAGGTGCCGGGTAGTGGGCAATAAAAACACCTGAGTGACGTTCACTCCCAGAGACTATGGGCCTTCTAGGCCTTGTTCTCTCAATATTATGAAATGATGTGAATTTTCTCCTTTCTTTCTTCCTTTCCTTTCCTTCCTCTTTTTCTTTCTTTCCTTGTCTCAGTACATTTTTTGTTATGGGATCCCTGACAAAAAGCTTGCAGAGAGAAGATATGCCCTAGCAGAGGGCAGTGTTCACCCTGAGTGCAGAGACGCCTGAGATTGGTTGGTTCTTCTAGCATCACATGACCTTAAGTTATTAAACTTGAGAAATTAGTGGGAAGTGGACACCAATACCACCAAACCACCATGTCAGCAGACACGTGTTTGCTAGACAGTGTGATGAAGTAGACATGTTTGGTACTTTATGCCTGTCCCTGGATCAGAGATCTCCAGATGGAGCCATGGCATTCACAACCCATGACTATCACACTTACCTGTTCAGGGCTTCTTCTTCTACCTTATCCTTCATGTCATTTTGAGTTTCTGCAAATATAATCAGACAAAATCAGTCACAATAGATATTTGCCTTATGCTCCAATACAGACCCAGAGGCTTATGTAAACACATGGAAGAAAGTGTTCTTGATGAGAGCAGTATTCCAAGGAAAATATTCTGGGAGACCTCAGACTGTGTCCTTTGAGAAGTAGCCAGCAAAAATACACTATTGGGACCTGATCAAACTAAAGAGCTTCTGCACAGCCAAAAACACAGTAAGTAAGGCAAGCAGACAGCCATCAGAATGGGAGAAGAGTTTCGCAGGCTATGTCTCTGACAAAGGTGTAGTAACCAGAATCCATAGAGAACTTAACCGTATTAGCAAGAAGAAAACAAGGGATCCCATCTCAGGGTGGGCAAGGGACTTGAAGAGAAATTTTTCTGAAGATCGGTGCACGGCCTACAGATATATGAAAAAATGCTCACCATCCTTAATCATCAGAGAAATGCAGATCAAAACTACTTTGAGATATCATCTAACCCCAGTGAGATTAGCCCATATCACA